>OZ025243.1:71684261-71759261 GCA_964019155.1 Osedax fenrisi | reverse complement strand
TAAGCCGGAGCGGCTCGGACTTTTTTTGTTGAAAATTGCTGCACCTTCTAGCATTTTATGTTTGGAGTATTTCTGTCATAATGGTATACTTTTTTTTTTTTACATGAAGTATTCGCCGTGCGCCAGAGCTTTTAAAAATACCTATAAATATTTTTCTATAGAAAAAATACCGCTATTACCTATATTGAAATCACATGACAATTACATTATAAACCATTATAAACAACTAATTTTCAAATTTATATTCATTTTATTATACTTTTTAACCACGAACCTTCTTACTAATACACCTTTTTATATTTTATATAACCCCAAACCATTTACTAAATGACAAATAACAACATATATGGATATAATCGGCTAATCTTACTGTATAAATAATAACTATAAAAATATTCGAATATGGGATATTGGTACTAAAATGAGATTTTATATATTTATGCTATTATAATAAAATTTGTATAGTTGGAATGCTTAGCAAATTCTATAATAGAAGTCATATCTTAGTTTTTTTAAATTTTTATTTAAAAAAAAGTTATGACCACAATTGTGAAAAAAAATTAGTAAAAATGTTTAATTTTGTAGATAGAAATTATGAATGTATTAATTTATTTATAATACATATTATAACATAACTCATTCAATAATGAATATTATATAATGAAATTAACATAATATATATATTATAAATATAGCTATCTAAATATTTATAGAAATAAAAAAAATATCAGCATTTCTGACCAATATGGGGAAAATTGGGATTTTTTTTTTAATAATATTTTTTTATCTAAAATTAATATAATTTATATTTTTACAAAGCTCTTTAAATTCTATAATATAAGTTGTATCTTGGTTTTTACAAATTTACAAAAGAAAAAAAATGATAGAGCAAACTAATAATTTAAAATTTATAAAAAAATAAGATAAAAAGTAAAATATATTTTAAAAAATTTCTAACGATTTAAATTCTTTAAAAAAACCCTATTATTAATCCAGTCGATTGAAAAAAATTTTTTGTAATAGTGCGTAAACTTTTTTTTTTCAAATATAAAATTTATCATATTTTTACATTAAAATAGTGAATAAATAACCATATTTTATACTATACATTATTTTTTTAAAATTAATTTCATGTAATAGTACACTCATATACTTATGTATATATATTTATGTTTATATTTTTTTATAAATAATTTTTTTTTAATTAAAATTAAAATATTTTGTATTTTTCCAAAATTTCCTGGAAATTTCCTGGAAAATCGAAAAAAAATATTGTACAAATATTATCTTATACAAAAATATATAATTAAAACTATAATTGCAGATAAAACTAAAAAAAAAAATTGTAATGATGTTAAATCGAAGTTTCAAATATTTCCTATCTCCTCCATGTTAAACTTCCTATCTCTTCATGTTAAACTTTAATTAGGTGGCGCACCTCCAATAATTAATTTTTTTAATTTTTTTTTTTGTATTCAATTTAATATGTTATCTAGTTAATATAAAAAAATGTGCAGCAATTTTCAAAAAAAAATTACCGAGCCACTCCGGCTTACTATAGGTATCACATATTTAAAAATACACTTAAAGAGTAACCTTAATAATTTTAATATATACATATATATATATATATAATGTGCAAAATCACTCTTTTTTTACAATTTCTAAGGTGGAGTGACATTTTTAAATGGTTCTGGTGAGCTTGTTATTTCTTGTGTTAGTGATTACTTATTTATGTGAAATTATTGAAATTCACATAAATAATTAAATCACTAAACACAAGAGATAACCAGCAGTAACCACCCCATACTAAGTATGATATATATATATACATATATATATATATATATATATATATATATATATATACTCAAATATACTAGAATATATATATTTTTAATGAAATATTGTAATTTAATTAAAATATGTAATTTTATCAAAATTCACAATGAATTTTAATTGATAAAAATATTTTGTAAAATATGTTTTTAATTAAAATATTTGTATAACAAATAAAAGCCACCTAGAAGTCTAAAGTGATTAATAAAACTGAATATTATAAATTCGATAATTAAAAACGAAGCAAGCAATGGATATCATTATTTCCAGTGAACACAAATCTGTAGCTGTTATGATGAGTAATTCATCTTCTCCCTGTTCTCGGAAGTAAGTATACTTACGTATAATATATAGAGAATGATGTAATTACAAAACCTCGTGATATAGTAATGTCTATGAACATACCCCATGAACATACCTATTAGCAAAACACGCGAGGATAGAGGAAAAGAGGAAACTATCCGAAGAGTATAAAAAAGATTATTCAATGATGAATGAGTAGTAAATCAAAAGTTAATAAACCAAATATACATTCATTACCGGATATGAGTAGTGTTGTTAAATATATATATATACTACTATATAATTGCCTGTATATAACCTACTGTATAATTACTATACAGTATAATATGTTATAACATACTTTATATATAATATATTATATACTATATTATATAGTATATAGTAGGTATATTAAATATACTACATATTATGTTATATGGTGTATATATATACTATAGTATATAAAATATACAATATATGTAATACCACACATATTTAAACACATACATATATATATATATATATATATATATATATATATATTTATATATTTAATATTAAATACTATCCGTGTAAACAAAACAATATTCTTTAAAATAATAAAAATTAAATTAATAATGGTTACCATGGAATATAAATAAACAATTATAAATATCAGGATAAATATCAGATTATAATCTTTGATAATTAAATATATAGAATATAATAGAATTTTATATACGGGAGCTATAGCTATAGCTATATATATATATATATACGTTTGCTTATATTTACTAAATATAGCTAATATAATATTATAACATCCTTAGTATATATATATATATATATATTATAATATAGGTACTAACTATAGTTATTATAATACCTTATAAAATATCACATCTTACAAAAGTTGGTATGCTTCTCCCTTATATGGCTTTATATCAATATTAAACCCATATATATATGGTATTATGTATTAGAGAATAATCGAAGAAACACTTGCAGAAGGACTTCCTGCATGCTACAATTCTATTTATCATTATTCGCGACCAGAATGTTTCGAAATTACTGCAGGTGTCCTACAAGGAGGCACATGTGCACTAGTACCTTTCCTTATTATTATCTGTCTGGGTTATATACCAAGAAAAGCAATGGACCAGACATATGATATATAGATCTATAGGTTTTATACTTATAAAGAAGAAGAGCAAACGTCACAACACTATAAAGATCGCAAACGTAGTCGACTATATTCATATATCCAGATGATATAGCCGTATTAACAGACACTATAAAATATGCCACTACACTCTATCACAAAATAGAAGAAGTGTCCAAAGAAATCGGAATACGAGTTGATATGGGAAAGACTGAAACTATGAATATAAATCGAGCTAATACTGAAAACTTAGAAAGTAAAACGTAACACAAATCAAAAAGTTAACGATTTCATATATCTAGGCAGTTACGAAGTCTATTGGTGTGTTATTTGGGAGAATAAATATTATCTGAGTTATTCTCGGATTCAGCATATCTATTCAGCACATATTTAAACAGTTGGCTGGGTTTGAGAATGCACCAGACTCATTTGGGATACATCTTCCATGTAGGTTGTAGACCTATTCCTATAGTTGTAGACCATCAGCAAAAGAGTGAATTCTGATTTTAGATTTGATTTAAACAATTTAAAGATAGGAAGCCAGTAGACTGTTATATGTTAAATAAATTAGATCCAAGAACAATAGAACTATGCGCTATTCTATGTGTTATATGGTGAATTTTCGACGTTTAGTTACAAACTTTAATACTACAATATCGATACGTTTATATACGTACGTATGTATAATGTAAACCACGTGGTACGTGATAATAGTACTATAGTGTATATTGGGCAGTACCGTATATACCAAGTTATCTTAATATTGATAGTATACTATAGTATATACGATCCTATAGGATCGTATGATTCAGTGTGTCAAATGCTGTAGAAATATCAAACAACATGCGTAGTGTACTTTTCATGCACGATAATATATCATTATTGATGTTGAACGTCATTTCAGTACTTAAACCATCAGAATATATACACTTTTATTAGAATAAATAATTGTATTATTACCAGGAAGTGAGTTATTGTGGATCCATACTGCGTTTTATAATGTTGAAGATGTTGTAAGTTGACCTAGATAGGTTGTTATTTAAATCTTCAAAGTTTCTTTTCATAGTTTGAGTAATATGTAAATTTAAGATGTTGATTGATAAGTTATTGCTGATATTGATATATTGCCATAGATATTGAGTGATGACCTCTCTCTAATGTATGTATATTGCTGATATACTCAATAAACTGATTTTTTTATTACGTTTTTAAATTTATGAAAAAACTTTCATCTTAAAACCTTCTCAAGAATATACAACTGTATCGGTATAAAGATATATTATGACAATATATTATTAAAAATTAACTCATTTTAAACACAATATACATAATCGCCTTGTTTGTTATCAAATAGTAATTAAGTTATAAGCATATATCTAGAGGTCATATAAATCCCTAATACGGACACTCTAGATGTCTTAATACGGACACCCTATAACCAATCAGCTCGCAGCGTGTGAACTATTCTGATTGCCATATACATCTCATTCGTTATAATATTAATACCACAAATGAAGCTAAATCTAAAAATGTTATTAATTAGATACTTGACATGTATTATTAATTAATAAAACAATAAAAATTGATAAATTAATATTTAATTAAATTATAATAAATTATTCATAAAATTAATTATAATTAATATATAAATAATTTATATATAAAATGTAATTGTAATTTATCTGACTGGTTCATCAATACTATATAGTTTATCTAGTGGTATATATAGGGTGCCCTATAGGGTGCCCGTATTATAACACAGGGTATCCACATTCGGACATGGGTACCGAATACGGATACCCTCTATTGGATAAAAAGATTAAATAACATTTAAAATCACAATGATATTTATAATCATATAATATTATTATATTATAATTTTTGAATACAAATAATGAGTCATAAAATGTTAAGACAATGTATTGTTAAAGTGTCCGCATTAGGATACTTTCCCACACATATATATATATATATATATATATATATATATTGCGAAGTAAATATATACCAATTTATACGTAATTAATATGTAACCACTATCAGAGTTATCGAAATCACTGAACTAGATTTTGACGAAATTTGCATACAATAATGTTTTCATTGTTCTATTAAATAACATGCAATATAATGTATGTTTACAAACTAACGTATCCTATTTATGTGTTATCTATTAGTAATGATCATTAGTATTCGAACGTTTAGTTCTCATAGTATAAATAATAATTTAGAACATATGTGTGTACATTTAAAAAATATATAGTTTGATACGAATTTACATTATATATAATATGTTTATAAACAACACATTAATCAGAAAATGCAACCTATACAGGTGGCGCTGTTTATGTTTTGTGAACAAAATCGAATTACACGATTTCACCTAGGTATTATATCTGTCCTTAGAAATATCTTGTATATATATAATACATATATATAAATATTGAACTAATTTATGTAGATAATATATGACAATATTATCCATTAATAATTATTAATATTATAATATATACAAATGCTATAATATAACTAACCAATAATATATCCAGAACACAATAAATTCAACCCTGCTGTAGACATATTCGTATAATTCGTAAACAAACACGGCGATACTTATGTTATAGTAAGTAGTAGTATAAGTAACTGCGTAAGGACATAGTACCTAGTAAATTGATAATTGATAAATAATAGGTGTGAATAGATGAAATATTGCAAAGCAACTGATTGTTATTTATTATGATTTTACATGTAAACAAAATTCCAAAAAATAAATAAATATTATTTTGATTTTTTTGATTTGTTATTATTCGATATTAAGTTTTTAAATATTGTTAACGTATTTTAATATAATTTGTTTTTAATCTCCGTAATTATGACTTCCATATGCTAACTGTTGATGTTAATTCCTACTTTACTTTTTTATTTGTTTATTGACTGCATCAGTGCGTGAGCAATCGGCCGTCCGTGGGAGGGAATTATTGAGTGGGAGGGAAGGCAAGGGAGAAGTAATAAGTCTTAAGGTGGCGTTTAAAGGAGGGAGTTGATGTGTTTGTTCGTAGGTGATTGGGTAGGGAATCCCAGTAGTAAGGGGCAGAGAGGGTAGAGGAGCGTATACGCTCCTTTGCGTATATATTGGAAGAGTGAAGTTTGTGTAGATGGGGAGTGGTAAGGATAAAGGTGTTAGAGGAACGGGTCTGGAGTGGAGTGATGGGTGTATGTAGATGTAGGAGGGAGTCAAGGTAGTCAGGGGAGTTGTGGTAAATAGCTTTGTGGATGGTCAGGGAGAATTTGTACTTTATGCGGTAGGTGACTGGAAGCCAGTGTAGTTATTTTAGGAGATGTGTAATGGAGTCAAAAGAACAACAGGGAAGTAAATGGGCACTGCGAACTACAGAGTTTTGGAGTCGCTGTAGTTTGAAGAGTTTGTATTCAGGGAGGTTAAAGAGTGGGGAGTTGCAATAGTCTAATAGGGGGATGATTTAGGAGGAGGCAATGGTAATAGCGATGTGGAGGGGTATGGAGCGTCGTATTAAGCGGAGGCAGTGTAGGTGGTAGTGGATGAATTTGTGCATATGTATACCTTGGCCTCCATCTTGATACCACCCTTTCCCATGACTCCCATATTATATATAATAACTGGTGAGTGAGGTGTTGTCGAATGAGATGGGGGTGGTTCAGGGAGGGTGGAGGAGCGTAAGGGTAAGTTGAGAAAAATAGCTTCCGTTTTAGTGGTGTTAAGTTATAGGGAGTTGGAGGTAAGCCATTGGTGTATGGACTTGATACAGGAGGAGAGTCGGTCAGGGGCATAAGTAGGGGAGTCTGTGCAGTTAAAATATAGATGAAGGTCGTCGGCATAAGTATGGAAGGAGATGTCGGGGTAGTCAGTGAAGATGTCAAATATGGGGAGGAGGTAAATATTGAAGAGGAGTGGGCCGAGGACAGATCCCTGGGGGACACCGTGGGTTATGGAGCGGGAGGGAGAAGAGTGTATATTAATCCTGACTGAGGAAGAGCGGTTGGTAATGTAGGAGAGGTAACCAGTTGAGGGCAATGTCGTTGATGTCTGGCGGATAGTCTGTGTATGAGGACATTGTGGTCAAGGGTGTCGAAAGCGGAGGAAATGTCGAGAAGGACGAGTATGGTGCCACGATTGTTGTTAAGGCCGGAGTGTAGGTCGGATATAATGATGGTTAGGGCGGATTCAGTAGATTTGTTGGGGAGGTAGGCGCTACGGAAGATGTTGGGATTTTATTGGTTGTAAGGTATGTGATAAGTTGGGAGGATATAACACGTTCAAGAATCTTAGAGTGGATTGAGAGGTTAGAGATGGGTCGGTAGTTGGAGGGAGACAGAGAATCAAGGTGGGGCTTTTTAGGGATAGGGGTGATGACTGCTTTTTTGTTTGCTTTTTTTTTCCTACACAGAACATAACTTCCAAACTTCAAACTACAACTGTATATGAACAAAATAGAAATTTAATAATTTCCTACATAATAGTAGACATTTTATTTTATAATATATATATATCGTCCTAATCTAATCTCCTTTTTTAAAGTTAATATATTTCCGGCAAGTTGCCGGAAAGTAGAGGTGTGTCCTACTACAATTTGCTAGAAAATCATATTCTAGCAAGAATTTCCGAAAATTATTTCCGGATATAATGTTAGTTGGATACCCCTTTTAGGAATAAACACACATCAATATGTATTAATGAATTAATTAAATAATAATGCAATACTTTAATGACTTCATCGCTGAAATTAACTTAATAATAACTATATAATATGAAAAGGTTATATCTGCATCTATTACTAATTTCCACGATTAAATATATATATTATATTATAAGGGTATACCCTCAGAATATTACATATGATCGTACTATAGCATCATGCTATATATACATTAACTACTTATACTTCTCTCAAACTTATTATATATCCACCTCTTATATCAAATCAAAAACTCCACAAAATACTCTCCTTAGTTTAACCAAACCCAAAACCCGTGATTCATAGTAGTCTAAACCTGCAGATATACCTAAACTTAAGCCAGCCGAGTGATCGCATTAGAGTCTATATTGATACTATTGAAGAGAACTTCATTTTATATAGGGTGCGTATAGAACGTCGTTATATCATCTCTAGTTTAAGCATAATCTTTAGGGGTAGATTGCATAGAAGTGAGCAGCAGTATATGAGTCTACTAAAGACTTGCGAGTGTATTAGACTTGTAGTCATTAAAAAGTCAATTTATTGCGTTATTTTCTAATGTTATAAAGAAAATAGTTGGAATTGCAAATCATTATAGATATGTGGTCAGAGTAATCTAAATGAGAGTTGATGGTGAAACCAAGAGATGTTATGGATTGAGGTATGAATGGATAGTAGAAAGGGTGGGTGATGATTAGGGGGTAGGTTGGTCTGGAGAGAAGGATAATGTCAGTTTTGGTCATATTAATTAATAGGGAATTATGGGAGAACCAGTCATTAAGTTCTGTAATACAGTTAATAATAGACAGTTGAATAGAGTTGGAGTCACAGGAAATGGGAAAAGAAGTATAACTTTGTAGATCGTCGGCAAAGAGATAGTAGTTAAATGTGAGGAATATTGATTTTATGGGTAAAATATAAATAATAAAAAGTAAAGGACCAAGCACAGAGCTTTGTGGAACGCCATGAGTGTGTATAAAGGGAGTAGATAATGATGAGTTATTTTTCACTGAAGAGGACCTTAAGGAAAAGAAGGAAAGAAACCAAATGTGTACGTACAATGTACGTCATACATGATCAAGTACTTGTCAAAGGTACTGTATAGGTCAAGTAACGCAAGTTAGCAGGGGGCTTTGTTATCAAGGGATAGGAGTAGATCATTTATGATAAGTTTCAGGGCTGATTCAGTGCTCCGATGGGGTTAGTAAGCACTTTGAAAATTATAAATACTTATATTCGTAGTGATGTAGTATAGGTATGCCTATAAGTTGAGTAGATATAATTCGCTCCAAGGTCTTAGAGATTTATGAAAGCTGGGAGATGGGTCGATAGGTTCGAGTGGTTTAGGATAGTTTTTTTTATAATTGAGGTGAATAAGAGTGTTTCATAGCATTTGGTACGATGGATGTAATAAGGAACGCACGAATGATCATTGTTATGCGTTCAATTAACGATGGCGAAAGAGTACGAAGTAAAGAGAAAGGGTCAAGTGGAGAATTGGATTTTAGGGATGCCATTAGAAAGAGCACATAGGATGAGTAGGAATAGTGAAATAGGACCAGTGATTATGGGAAGCTAGTGAATATTAGTTGAGAGTGAGGAGATCAACATTAACATTATAATGATCGCTAATTAATCCCTAATTAGGGAGAGCAGCAATGATGTCAGAAACTTTATTCTGGAAGAAATTAGCAAAGGAGGAGCATAGGTCTGTATCCGGTTGGTTAGGAAGGTGCATGGGTATTGATTTACCTACTAAGGTAAAGTATAGGTTATATGCTTACTTAGAGGAGGTGCCATATTTACAAAGCAAGTCACTAAATTATGATGATTTAGTGGATAAGAGATTTTTCCTGTATAATGAGGACATACTTTAAAGGAACACAGGTCTTAGTTCATTTTAGAAGAAGAATAAATGGACTTTATATGATGAAGTGACTTTCTCATATTGGTGAGTTAAGTGTTGAACCAGGGGGATTTTGGATGATTACGGTGGGTAAGAGTAGTTGAGGGAGCATAACAGTCAAGGGAATTAGATAGCGCCATTTTGAATGCGTCAAAGAGTGAGTCAGGGTCAGAGAGCAGAGACGTAATATTATTCATATGATCAAACACGGAGTTAACAAACAAGGGTTGATTTATAGAGGAGATGTTTCGAAAGTATCTTAGAGGTCGAGTATTGTGCACTACTGATAACTGTAAAACAAATAAGATAGCGAAGTGATCAGAGATTAGAGTGCTTTTGGTGGGAGAGGAAATTAAATTTGAGTCAGATGGAGATAAAAATAGATTAATGATGTTACCATTAGAGATATTTGGGAAGTGAATGTGTTGGGTTAAGGAGTGCTCAAAAAATAGGTTTCTTAAGAGAAATGGAAGAATGATTATCAGTATTCACTTGAATATTAAAGTCACCAAGAATAATTGTGTTGTTAGAAGACATGGATTCTAAAATGGTAGAGAGATCATTAAAGAAAGAACGAATGCTGGATGATGGTGGGCGATAGATGATTAAAAGACAATGATAAATAGGGAGGGGAACTGAATGTCACAGATCAGAATTTCACAAGAGGAGAAATTAGGGATGGAAGAGAAATAAGCTTAATATCAGTGGAGAACAACAGGGCAAGAAAGGAAACAGGGCAAGACTGTTAGCGAGTAGTAATGTGATGCTAATGGGAGTTAATTGAGATGATAAAGCAGAGTCATCATTTGTAAGCCAAGTATTGGTGATAGCAGATATGGTGCAATTAAATTCAATGATTAATTGAGTGATTACATCAACTTTCTTTCTGACTTATCTCGCATTTGAGGAGTAGAAAGGAGTAGTTATTGGTAAAGTATGTTTTTTAGTCAATCCGAAGGTTTAACATTAGTGCGGGAGGATTTACAGAAAGATGCATAGGATTTAGACCAAGACTCAAGCTCAATATTAGTGGGCAGGTAGGCATTCGATTACCAGTCAATTCTACCAGAGGTGAAGGGAGATAGAAGTAAGGGTTTGTCTATTAAAGACATACTTTATGTCATGACAGTGGAAGAGAATTCGACAAGTAGAGTGAGATCAAATAAATGCACTCTGTTACAACTAAGTAGGATCAACTAAATGGAATAGAAGATATTACCTTTTTATCGAAGAATTTATTATACAAAGGGAATGCAACGTTGTATGTTTAACTAACTAACTACATTAATTATTAATTATAATTAATGTAAATATATACATCAGTGTATTATAGTATTCAGAACTAAGACTATTATACTAACACGTACATGTGTATATGTCTGCGAAGTACTGTTATTTAATGTTAACTTATACATAGGTGCTTTATTATTACAATAACCTTGTAACATCGATGTAAAGAAAGTTTACTTTCTTTATATCGACGACTTATAATACATTATGATTACTTTAATATTATTATAATCATCCGACAAAAATTAATAAATTTATTTCCCCTTTCCAATAATAAACTTTATGTCAGGTCTATTATATATCAACATTATTTATCCTACGTATTAATTATAAGGAATTGTTATTTATCTTTAAAACTTAATGAATATGCATCAAGCATTTGTACATATTATCATAGGTGTATTAAATATATACAGTAAACAAAATAAATTGTATTTAATGAATAAGGTTTAAAAAGATCAATATATTCTATAGAATAATTAAAATGTTCATATTATGTGAATGTTATTCAGGATTTATAATCTAATTAAAAAACCATTAGTTTAATAATACAAAATACATATACATAAATATACGCATTTATAAATACATAGACATACACACACACACCTAGATACATACAACCAAACGTACATACAATCATATGTATACGTTTGTGTATTTTAAAAGATATTAATAGATTAAGATGAAATAGCGCGCCGTCACGGTTCGTCGAACACTCCACCGCGACGCTCGGTTACGTAACACTCGCTCGAACGGGAACGCCCCTCGCTGGCCCCGCCCCCTCCCGGTCGGATTACCGGACGGGGGGCGTGGTCCTCCAGCGTTCGTTACTCCCGGTCACGTAATAACCACGTAGGCGACGTAACAAGCACACGCGCTATTACATCACGCTATCCCCGCCTCGCTCGCCTCGTATTCACCTCGTAAGGTGACCGCTACGGTTCTAACCGACCTCTACCACGACCTCGACCTCTACGATGACCGACGAAGGTTCCTACTACGACCAGTACACTCAGCAGATGACCAGCGATGTCGGCGGTCAGCTGATGTCGTCGCAGGCGATGTACGCTCGGCACAACTCGCTGCAACACCACTACGGTCAGTATCGCCGGTGTGTGCGCGCACACGTGTGTGCGGGTGCGCGCCCGCTCGCTCGCTCGCTCGATTGTGTTACGTAATAGCTCGTATTACGTAACGTGGCCGCCGCTGTCGAACTATGGCCTATATTCCTACTGAACACCGGCCTAGATAATGGAGAGTTCACGGGACCGCCTTTGTCCCACTCCTGTTCGATACGGCGGCCGGCCATTGTGTATGTGTTTAGTTGGTGGTCGAGCGTGCATCAAACGTTCCCACACCGAACCGGTCGAGGCATGCACTATAGCGAGTATTCCTGTGTAGTGGGCAATGAACGATTAGGTGCTTGTGTTATAGTACGTATAGTGGTCAATTTGTAAAAAAGTAGAGGTCAATGTAGTGGTCAGTCTAGTGGGAAGTGTAGTGGTTAGTGTGTGGTGTGTGTAGTGGTCAGTGTAGTGGTAAATATAGTGGACAACGTAGTGGTCAGTGTAGTGGGCAATGTAGTGGTAAATATAGTGGGCAATGTAGTGGTCAGTGTGGTGGTCAGTGTAGTGAGTAATGAGTATCCCTATTGGAACAGGGTGCGATATTTATTTCACGCACTGCACTCACTGACCGCGCACACAACGCTATTGTGTACTACGTGTCCTTTAATTAGTCCACCGTTATGTATTGCATGCATAGGGCAGTGTTTGTGTGTGTATGTGGGTGGGGGTACGAATGTGCGTGTATGTGTAGGTGTGTATGTATGTGTGCGTGTTTGTGTGTGTATGGGAAGACTTATGATGTTATTATTTCACATAATATTACGCTTATAATATAATAATAGCAAAGCTCTTTCTTTGTTACACACATTCTTACAACTTATAATAGTGGCTAATGTATCCATTAGATAATCTCTTATATAACAGCGATAACTATTCCTTTGTTGACATGCGCACGATACTCGTGTTCCGTATGCGCTGTGCTATAAATAGCATTATTGGTATTGACGATACAATGTACAATTTTTTATCTGTACGACATTATTTCGACTTTGATAATGTGTTTATTTCATTTTTTTAATTGATATTATATAATATTTTTTTAATGGAATTTGTCCTATATATTCAATAGTGATATATGTATATATATACAAGTGTATATAAATTGTATTATTGGACTTTTCGCATTCAACTTTACATCTTCGTTGTGGTCTACTTATCAAAGATTTTTCGAAGGAAAGATGATTCACTCGACCGATTTATTGAAATAAAAACGACACTAGCGCAAATGTGACGGGTGAAAGAACTAAAATATATGTTTGGATTCGTATCTATTTACATGTAAATTAGACAAATAATACCCTAATATAATCTTAAATTAAGATATATATAAAAATTCGATATATATCGAAAAGTAAGTGTTCCGCAAACATATTATTTGGAGATATCAAAAATATAATCATAAAAATGTTATCGAATTTTGTATAGGTCAAAAGTAAATCGATTTAGTCATTGTTATTTACAGGTAAACTTTCAATACCGTAAAAATGTCGTAATTTTAAAATATATTTTTTAAAATATAATTCACATATATATTATAATAATTAAAGTATATTAGATAATTAGCTTAAATAATTAGCTTAATATTAAATTTAAAATAATACATGTGTATCCATCTAGTGGTTGGTATAAGAACTATATTAAAATAATTACATAGCTTAGATCGGGAGTGAACCATATTTGCTTGCAAAATCTTTATACTTATAAACTATATGTCATTTTTACCTTTTTTTATTTTACATATCTTGTTTTATTGTTATTTTATCTATTATTATGATTTATTTGTACCCATGGGTACCTATACCCATATTTGATATGTATTCATTTTATATCTATTTTCATATTTTTGTAAATTTTGCGATTTATATTATTATATTAATTACCGTATTTGTTTTCTCTTTCCTTTTCGTATAAGGTAGATACCTAGAAGTTCACATGGACTTGTAGACAGGTTCATAAGAACTTCTATACCTATGTGGGCTCACTCAAGAGTCTAGTATATTACTATTATTTCTAACCGATCTGATTAATACTATATACATACTATATATACATACTATACATACATATAGTGTGGTATATATACTATCATTACCCAATGGTAATCTATATTATTCTATGTGTGTATCGAGGGCTACCGTTATCGAAGACCAGCACAGATATTACATAATCGATTACGTTGACGATGACTAACGTTCGGAGGGTGAATTGTTACGCAACCCCTCGGTGTGGTTACGTCATAGCAGTGTGGTCACTCTCTGACCACTGACCACACTGCGGTATAGCTTCCACGTATACTTAACCTACTATATATATAGTATTATAGTACTATAGTACAATACTATAATACTATAATACATCGAATAACCTCTAATACTTATGGTGTAGGATATATTCCTGTAATCTATTACTATGGTACACTATTATATAGTATAATAATATAGTACATGACTATAGTATAATATGCTATAAGATTTACATATATATATATATATATATATATATACTATAGTGTACTTATAGACGATTACTAAGATACCGAATAGAGTATACCATGCTTACCGTTTACACCGGACAGTGTCCGAGTACAGATTTAGTATGCTCTCAGACGTGCGCAACGAATGATGCAACACCACCACGGTGGTTACTGACCATAGCGCAAGACCGCACTGGTCGTCTGAGTTATTGTTTATTATCTTGCCTTCTCCTCTCTCCCACTTCTCGTAATCTCTATCATATTAATTATATATATGTGTGTGTGTTTGTGTATGTGCGTATATATATTCGTAGGAATGCATATGTATGTGTACTTATATATCATGTATATTTGGCTATAGTTATACATATACAAAGACAAATTAAATACATATATTTAAATGTAGATATACAAATATATATTAGTGGTGGTGGTAGTAGTAGTAGTAGTAGTAGTAGTAGTAGTAGTAGTAGTAGTAGTAGTAGTAGTAGTAGTAGTAGTAGTAGTAGTAGTAGTAGTATTAGTAGTAGTAGTAGTAGTAGTAGTAGTAGTAGTAGTAGTAGTAGTAGTAGTAGTAGTAGTAGTAGTAGTAGTAGTAGTAGTAGTAGTAGTAGTAGTAGTAGTAGTAGTAGTAGTAGTAGTAGTAGTAGTAGTAGTAGTAGTAGTAGTAGTAGTAGTAGTAGTAGTAGTAGTAGTAGTAGTAGTAGTAGTAGTAGTAGTAGTAGTAGTAGTAGTAGTAGTAGTAGTAGTAGTAGTAGTAGTAGTAGTAGTAGTAGTAGTAGTAGTAGTAGTAGTAGTAGTAGTAGTAGTAGTAATAGTAGTAGTAGTAGTAGTAGTAGTAGTAGTAGTAGTAGTAGTAGTAGTAGTAGTAGTAGTAGTAGTAGTAGTAGTAGTAGTAGTAGTAGTAGTAGTAGTATTAGTAGTAGTAGTAGTAGTAGTATTAGTATTAGTATTAGTAGTAGTAGTAGTAGTAGTAGTAGTAGTAGTAGTAGTAGTAGTATTAGTAGTAGTAGTAGTAGTAGTAGTAGTAGTAGTAGTAGTAGTAGTAGTAGTAGTAGTAGTAGTAGTAGTAGTAGTAGTAGTAGTAGTAGTAGTAGTAGTAGTAGTAGTAGTAGTAGTAGTAGTAGTAGTAGTAGTAGTAGTAGTAGTAGTAGTAGTAGTAGTAGTAGTAGTAGTAGTAGTAGTAGTAGTAGTAGTAGTAGTAGTAGTAGTAGTAGTAGTAGTAGTAGTAGTAGTAGTAGTAGTAGTAGTAGTAGTAGTAGTAGTAGTAGTAGTAGTAGTAGTTGTAGTAGTAGTAGTAGTAGTAGTAGTAGTAGTAGTAGTAGTTGTAGTAGTAGTAGTAGTAGTAGTAGTAGTAGTAGTAGTAGTAGTAGTAGTAGTAGTAGTAGTAGTAGTAGTAGTTGTAGTAGTAGTAGTAGTAGTAGTAGTAGTAGTAGTAGTAGTAGTAGTAGTAGTAGTAGTAGTAGTAGTAGTAGTAGTAGTAGTAGTAGTAGTAGTAGTAGTAGTAGTAGTAGTAGTAGTAGTGGTAGTAGTAGTATCAGATGTCACTACGTACATTGTACGTCGCACAACCTCCAGCGGATTATCTTCCACGTCCCCATAGCATGTAGGAGATGCTTGCAGATGTTACTGATAGGTCACATGGCACGTACAATGTACGTCGTACATGACAGGTCTACCTTGATATCTTAGTTACGTAATCCGGGGTGGAACTATAGTTCCTATAGGATATGTTATGTAACATTTGACTTTCGTTACGTAAGAATGGGTTGATGGATTCAATATGTATATATATATATATATATATATATATATATCCTGAATAGTATATATATATATATATATATATATATATATACATATATATATATATATATATATATATATATATATATATATATATATATATATATAATATTGTATACCCATTTATCAGAGTACATACATATTATGTGTGCCTTTTATAAATACCTATCCTATAAGTAAAATATTTCAAAATTCGAATTCTAATAATTATATATAACATATATATATGATCACTAGTAATTAGCTATACATTATACGTATATTTTGTTATTCTAGATTATTAATAATAAACAAATAAAGAAAGAACTACATCGCAATATAATATATCATATTTCAGATTATATACATTTAATATTAATTTAGCTAAGTAATATCGGGAAATAATCCCGGTAATGTAATGGATATCAATTAAAGTTGGTTATTTTTTTTAGTAATTATATAAGTAAATAATTGTTTATTTTAGTTTTAATTTTTTAATTTTAAATGTATTAAAATGATCGCATTAAATAAAGCATTCATTTTAATTTGTTAAGTATAACGCATGTGCTGTTAATTAGGTTAATTGGCATACATGCATTCCTAATTATTGCAATAGTTTATATCCTTTTACATTATTTCCTCATTAGTAATATTATATTTACATATACATACAAACTAAACCAAAGAGATTATTTAGGTCACGATATACTATTAATGATAATTCAATCTAATTTATATTATAATATTGTATAGGTATACCTATATATTATATTATATATATGTATTATCGAATATTCATATAATTATAAATAATAAATTTAAATTATTATTTGATATAACTATCGTATAATATATAGTAAATAGTACATTTATATGGTTATATAACACGACAGGGTGTAATTATATATAATTATAAGAGTGGATTCGAAGGGACATTAGAGCCATATGGTTATAAGTGACAACTTCATCTAAGTTCCTGGATAGGATGAAAGGACTCCACCAAATAAAAATAACAATAAATATATATTTTGTATTTATATAGGGTTTAACTTAGTAGAAAATCGTATTATTGTCTTTAATATAATAGGTTAAACTTACATAATAAAGTATTACCCCATTTATATTGGTACAGTTGTTATTAAACCTAGGGTAATTTGCCAATTAACGCCCCCTAAATGACCATTTGTAATAAATTGTTAAATATGTAATATATGTATTTATATATAATTAGGGTAATATTATGAAAATAAATAATGTTGATATTTTAAATTGTTGATATAATTGTATTGAATAGAATCAAAAGGTGTCGGATACATGTGCGTAATATATAGGGTATACCCCCTAAAATACGCGTGATAGAATAATTATACTAGTATATTATCCAATAAAGATTGAAGATAAAAATAGATAAAATATTACAAAACGCACGTAATTTATTAATTATTAAATGTGTGTTATAATATTCATAATAAATAAATGTAAATCAAAAATAATGTACATTATTATTTAATATTTATTTATTAATTAATTTATTTTTGTATTAATCAATATGAATATAATTGACTGCAATCATGAATCCTTATTCTATATCAATGATATACAAAACTTGCGACAAATTTAAAAAAAAGTAAAACACGGATCTATTTGTATTAGATATTATAAATCAAATGAGTTATTAAGATAATATATAGGTGTGGTAATAGGACAATAATATGGGTTCCTATACCTAGGATATATTTGTTAATAATTATCCAAATTAAATTATGTTTATAATTTTTATAACAATTTTAATTGATCTACAATAATATACATATATTAGGTTTTATTTCAATTAATAAAGTATTTACAATTATTTAAACGATTTATTATTCAAATATTTGAAAAGTAAAACCAGAATATTACATTCGATCAAATAACAAGTGTATGATTATTTATTTTTAAAAACAAAAAAGTATTCATATTTACCATTACTCTGTAAGTATACATTTTAGATATATCTTATAGTTACTAAGCTACGAGGGGGGATCTGTATTAGGATGGGTCGGTAAGTGGAGACGTTCCCCTAACCGCAATAGTCGTAGTGTGTTTAGTATGTGATGTTAAAACTGACCACTCACATGTCATTATTAATGTAATATATTGTTCAGGTTTCAGATAAATAAATAAACAGTGGATAAATAATGATTTTTAATTTTTGTTATGGGATATATATATATATATATATATATATATATATATATATATATATATATATATATATATATATTTAGCGACAATGCAAATAGCGGATATACTTAGATCAGAAAGAAATCTTAGATTTATATATCTTATAAATAAGTAGGGGAAAGTCCCCGATTACCGACCACCTCCTAATACCGACCCCCTCTCGTATCTCATTAAATATAAGAGTTATCAAACAATTATATATACATGAACTGTTAGTAATTTATTGATAAATATGAATAAGTATTTAAAAAAAAAAAATATGTAATCCTATAATTGTTATTTGATAATATGTAATATTCTGTTTTTACTTTTTAAATATTTGAATAATAACTTTTTTTAAATCATTGTAAATACTTTACTAATTAAAAGAAAACTTAATCTTGTGCATAATATTGTAGATCAATAAAATGTTTATAACTATTATAAAAATAATTTAATTTGAATAACTATTAAACAATATATCTTAATTATTGCAACCCATATGATTTTCCTATTACTGACCCCCTAAATTACCCTAATACCGACCCCATGTGATTTATAATATACAATCAAAATATATCCGTATTTTACTTAAATTATGTTATAACTTGTTTGTGTATCATTGACATAGATTTATGATTCATGATTCCAGTTATTTATATACATATTGATTAATAAATAAATATTAAATAATAATATACACTATTTTAATATAAGTACTATAAAGTTTAAATTTAAATGTAATATTACTATTATAACATAAATTAAATAAAAAATAAATTACGTCATGTTATAATTAATTATAGTTATGTATATCTACTATTTTTATTGGATATTATAATACTACAATTATTTATATCACGATCATTTTAGGGGGTCGGTAATAGGGGAAGGGGTCGGTATTAGGCACATGTGTCCGATTACCGACCCCCCTGTTTATTCTTGTAAATATAATTATATCAACAATTTAAAAGAGCCACATTATTATGCCATAATATTACTCAAATTAAAAAATGTCAAATAAATATATTTAATATTAAATAAGTTATTACAAATAATCATTTAGGGGTCGGTAATCGGAGACTTTCCCCTATGAGGTATCCAGGATAATATAATACAAATAAGTAAAACAAGATGTCCCGTGTTGATTTATTGTTTCTTAAGATATCTTCCCCTTTGGAACCCCTAAAGGGTTATCAATTCATAATTATAATTACTCAAGAAAAACTAAAATTACCTTGAGACGAACCGGCATATATATCTAGATATAATTCAATATGCATTATTTGGATGTACGGATGTGAAAATAGCGTAGTTTAGTACATAATGTCTACATATAAATATGTATACGTATTCAGGGAGATTAGCCTATGCTTGCTTACAGTGTGCACTGTAGTGCCAGCATTATAGCGACATTTATACATTAACTTTATAATTATAATTAGATTGTATACAATATAACCAGCTTCATTCAACGTCATAGAGCTAGAGAGATTTCTCTGTAGCTCTATGTTCAACGTATACGTTTAATGTATGAAATATCTATGGAGATAGTGTATAGTATAAACTGTATACTTATAAGTAGAGAGTTAATATATATATATATATATACATTATCTGCAAACTTCTACCTAATCTATAGTTTATCATTGAAATATCTACATATATTCTGCATACTATAGCATACTATAGCATACTATAGATATATATATATATACAATATCATCGTTTAATAAGTGTCTACATTCTACTCAATAGAGACACTCTATCTGAACAAACTCTTCCTACTACCTGCATACTAAGGATGAATGTAGTAACCCATATACATATATCGATATGCATATTAGTTTATATTATAGTTATATATATATATCTGGGGTCGATGGCTCAGTGGGACAACCAAAAGCTAGTAAGCCAGAGGTCCTATGTTCGACTCCAGATATTTCTTGTTTTTCTCTTGTGTTTATCAAGAATTTAATAAACGATAAATCAAAACACAAGAAAAAAAATGTTACTATTTGTTTTGTATTGTCCGGGGCTCCTCTCAGTTATTTATAACATGTACAAGTCTATGACTTCTTGAGGGGTCCATTTGTATCCGATATTATTATATGTGTGATAAATAAATTCAATAAATAAATATTATTATTATATTATTATTATATATATATATCAACTTCAATGTTTAGCGATATTAATTAGAGACAATTGTGATGATAATAACGAGGTCGCGCTGTACACGCCGCGCTGTATCGGGTGTTACTCTTATCGAGGTTAACAATCATCGCCCCGCCCCCTTACGTAACCTCGACTAGTATTACGTCATCGTGGCGCTATCTCCCTGCCTCCCTGCGGCCGGCCGCTAGCACCACCACCACTACCACACTATAGGTACAGGTGTGCGACCGGTGGTCAAGCGGCCGCACACCGAGTGCACGTGACTTCACCTGCCGGCGAATGTTCACATGTGTGTATGTGCGCGCGTGTGTGCGTGTGTGTGTGTGTGTGTGAGTGTGTGTGCGAGCGTGTGCGCGCGTGTGTGCGCGTGTGTGTGTGTGTGAGTGTGTGTGCGAGCGTGTGTGTGTGTGTGTGTGTGCGTGTGTGTGAGTGTGTGTGCGATTTCATTTTGTTGCGAACATTTCACAATGCAAAATATTATTAATTTATGAATATCTACTTAAATTTACTTAAAATGTAATATAATAAATATATATATATATATATATATATTGTTTTTAACGTTATATGTGAATTTATTCACATTCTTGAACTCAATATATCATATATATATCTATTTATAATATCATATATAAACTATATTAATTGTGATATTACTAATTGATAATACCTAATAGTAAACATCGATATATATGCATTTAATGATGTGTTAATGTGATACTAGACTTCAATCGAAACATCTCCATGCCTACCACTATTCCATACATACATGTTGTTGTTGCGTTGTGGTTGCATTCGAGTGCCCCGGAACTTATGCAGTTGAATGTATAGCTGTATCACTGCGATGTAATTTACTTAAATCGATATACCGTATTTATTTAGTCGAGGTAAATCTAACTCGAATCAAATAATATACCACTCAGTAAGTTGGTCTGACGGTCGACGACCTTCTGTCGTGTATTATATTCGGTCGAATAACGGACAATCCAGAAACACGTGAAATATTTCGACATGCATACTGCATTTATAAAACTTATTTTTTAAAATACGAATATGTTCTCATGTTTTAAACACATTTCGAATACAGCGTTTTACTTCATCGTTATTCTCGAACACGAATACATTATGCCGAAAACGTAGCGGAAAATGATTATAAGTCTCTGTTTGCGGAGCCTTAATAATGCTATTCAAATGTACAATATACCTTCAGGTATTCTACAATAAATCAGTTTTATATTAGTCTGCCTCATAGTTTGGCCTTCTGGTATAGAGACTAACACCTGTATTATATTTAAGTGTAATCAATAATTATTGATATAATTATATTATAATAGATACATGTATATATTATATTACATGCGAATGTATCGAATGTCGATATTGATATTGGTCTCCGTCTCCAAATATGTTGCGAAACAAAGCTATAACAAGTCCCTATAGGGATATATATAGGCGAAACGTGAGTAATATTCACTCATCCCGCTGCTATAGCACTATAGTGCTATATATATATACTACTATAGTAGTATACTATATATATATATATACTATAGTATTGAACTCACTAAATAGGTGTAGAAAGGACATGTTCTTGGATGTAGATTGGCGTCGTGGCCTACATGAAATAAATATATGCTTTAACTCGCCACATAAATAGGCGTGTAGTTTAAAACCAGCATAACCTATAGATGTGTTATATATTGTAATGAATTCATTACTATTGTTAACACTATAGTGTTTGTGATGAAACCTATAGTTAATATACTCGTATCTCAGTAACTAAGAGATATCAAAAAATTATATATACATGAACTGTTAGCAATTTAATGTTAAATATGAATAAGTATATTGTTTTACAAAATATTCAATCCTACAATTGTTATTTGATAAAATGTAATATTCTGTTTTTACCTTTTAAATATTTGAATAATAATTTTTTTTAAATCATTGTAAATACTTTATTAATTAAAAGAAACCTTAATACTGCGCATAATATTGTAGATCAATAAAATGTTTATAACTATTATACAAATAATTCAATTTGAATAACTATTAACCAAAATATCTTAATTATAGCAACCCATATGATTTTCCTATTACCGACCATCTAAATTACCCTAATACCGACCCCCATGTGATTTATAATATCCAATCAAAATAGATCAGTATTTTACTTTAAAATATGTCATGTTATTTGTGTATCATTGATATAGATTAAGGATTCATGCTTCCATTCGATTATATAACTACTGATTAATAACTAAATATTAAATAATAATATACACTCTTTTAATATAATTACTATAAAGTTTTAATTTAAATTTAATATTACTATTAAAACATAAATTCAATAAAAACTAATTGCGTGCATGTTATAATTAATTATATTTATGAATATATACTATGTTGATTGGATATTATAATACTAAAATGAGTTATACACGATTATTTTAGGGGTTCGATAATAGGAGAAGGGGGTCGGTATTAGGAACAGGTATCTGATTACCGACCCCCCTGTTTATTCTTGTAAATACAATGATATAAAACATTTAAAATAGCTACATTATTCAATGCCATAATATTACCCTGTTTAAAAAATTTCAAATAAATATATTTAATATTGAATAAGTTATTACAAATAATCATTTAGGGGTCGGTAATCGGAGACTTTCCCATTGGTATTACGATTGGTGTTAACTGCCTATGCTACCTTAACTAACTTGTGATGTAAGGGTATATATATATATATACCACCCAATATGATAACTAGTGATGAAAAAAGGGCGATATACCCTAATAACAAGTTAACTAAATATAGTATACTATAATATACTACAGTATACTATAGTATATAATATATATTATAAATATACTATATATATACGAATTAATACATGTATTAAATCTGCAGATTTACATCACTATAGAGTGATGTAAAAGTATTGTTAAGTCGTACTGTTGAGATTTTCTTAAATTGTATTATAATGATATTTGGTTAAAGTTACATTTTCTTACATCTTATATATATATATATATACATATGAGTTGTCAACAACAAGGATTTAGTTCTTTACAAACTGGTAACGTAAATTTTAGTTTTGTTAGTGTTACGTCATTTGATCTGATATGTTGACCTCTTCTACAAACCACGTGGATTGGTTATCATTAAGAAGACTAGCGACTCCTGGAGGGAGTATCTGGTATTAGAATAGTTAAATCTTAAGTAATCTATTTACGTAAGCTATTAATCGTCACGTTAGCGTAAGTGTACTTATCCGAGATCAGAACTACTTTGAATAGTTCATGTTCGCGAAACACTATACATTTAGTTGTTAAACAATAGATCTCAAGATTATAATAGCTGTTAAATAATGCGATACTAATCAGGAACACTATAGTACAAGTGTACTATATTACTAGTACTAGTAATATAGTATTAGTGTTGGGTAAAGTAATATAAAGTTACACATTCAATCATAAAACCCAAACATTATAGATGTAGCTCTATTATAAAGTTGGGATTTTTAAATAACCAACTAGTTATATTATTATGCTTTCACTATATATATATATATATATATATATATATATATATACGAATACATACATGAATTATATACTTCACCGATATATTAATATGATATATCGACGATGGGTATTTTAAACAATATAATTATGCAGTACTATGTGACATCAAGTCACTGTGACATGTTGCCTCTCTTCGGACTCAAGTGCTAATAATAATACTATTATTATTGTTGTTTTAGTTATTGATGTTGTTATTGATGTTTTTATTTCTATTATTGATATCGTCTGCACCATATATATTATATTATAATTGTTAACAATTCTACTTCTACATCAGCATATATGCTATATAGCATGTTTAAGTTGCGATAATAACTTGACACGAGGTCATCCCAAGGTCAGCCGATGAATGAGTTACCTAGCCAGGTTACCTAACCATGTTCATGTCACCGATGACCCTATGACCCTATATACCTATACAATTATATCCCTATAACCCTATATAGCGTACGATGATGTTATCGTGTACCGTAACAACACTGGTATTCACGTGAGTTACTCAAGTACAAGTAGTACCTACTTATACGTATACAAGGTATACCTAACGGCGTTACTATTACGAGTATAATTATTATTACAATGTTTACACGTATTAAGATTCACATTCAGAAGGCATATAAGTTACATATATGTGCTATAGCATTGCTTCTTAATGATTTGAATGTGGGGAGTGGTTTCAGAAATAATTATTTTGTTTTCAGTTGCATATGAAAAACAATATAATACAATATATCTACTGATTTATAATAAATAAATAATATATATAATCTTATAATCATATATATATATATATATCAAGTATACTTGAGTATGAACAAATCGGATTTGTGATGGGTAACAATAATAGTGGAGGAACAATTGTCCACAAAGTACCCCTTAAAAAGGTACATAAATTTCAGTATCAGTATTTTAAATAATAATATAGGTAATAATAAATATAAATAAATTTAATTTTAAATATTATAAATAATAAATTCCTATGACGTCACGACCGGTATTAATAACGTTATGCTTATTACGCAACAAGCGTTATGCAATATGTCGTGCTTATTACGCTCATCGGTTACGTCAGTGAATCAATGTGGCCTATATATAACCATAGTTTGAATATTATTTCCGTTCGATTCTCTTCCGTTCATGTAACTTTCACTCGGTACTATAAATATTATTTTGTTTTCATTATTTATATTGGTTTTTTTTATATAAGACAACTTATCTAATAAAATACGTTCAGTGATTTATAGGCTATATATATCCTACTAATAAATATACTTATGATATAATTGACAACATCAGATTTTGTGTGAGCAAACATTCAAAAGTGGGGTGAGGTAAACATAATAGTTGGGATAATTTCCCATCAAATATATAAAATATTCCATATCAAGATATCGTAGAAAACGTGTAGTAAAATCTTTCAGTGTATCTGCAGCCGATCTATGGAATTCGCTACCTGTAAGATTAAGAACTAATTTCAAGTATTTTAAATCTAATTTATTGTTATTAATTCGTAAAAATTAATTGTGTATTATCAACTGATTTATAATTTTTTTTGTGTATTTTGTTATTTTATATTTTTTTTTACACAATAGAGAACGTCTAACGTTATTTTTGTGTCTAAATAAACATTCATTCATTCATTCATAAAATACCTCTACCTCTTAAAAAGGCAAAGTTGTATACAACGTAAACACTTCGAACGTCTGCCCACGTTCATAGTACCTAACACACGTGCATACTATATATACCACGTGTGTATATACCACGTGTGAGTACCACGTCACGTGGTCCACGTGCGTATGTACCACGTGCGTGCATACCACGTGTGCATGTACCACGTGTGCATGTACCACGTGTGGGTATCAACGTTAACAACGAATAGCTACGAATATCGATACGCGCACGAACGTGGGCGCGCGCGTGCGTGCGTCTATACCCGCCCACATGCGTGCGCGCGTGCGTGCGTGCGTGCGTATGTTTGCTCTCGGTATACAGAGAAGACGACGCGGCTGTTTCGGCCGCTATCTCATTAGCCACTTATTACGTAACCGCTGTATTACGTAATACAATGGAGATCAAAATCATCACCACGGGGAAATGTGTGCGTGTGTGTGTGTCTATATATATATATACAATGTATATTATACATATATAGAAAATCATATAATATATATATATAAATTGTATTAGGCTTAAGTTAAAGGTTTAACTTAAAGTTGACTTTTTAGGTTTAACTTACAGTATAACTTATTGGTTGTGAGAGTATATTATCTGCATAGTATTCACCGCTAACCTAATGTTAGGGTATGTATTAAGTAACTGGCAAATAAACTACAATAACTACATACATGCACACACGCACACACACACACACACACACACACACACACACACACACACACACACACATACACACACACACACAATGTATATTTATAATTAGATCTATTATTTATTCGTATCAAATTGATAAATTATTGTTATCATAATATCTAAATTTGATATACTCCCGTGGATCTCCCGTGGGAATTTACTTTTGGTAGTTGGATCTGCCAAACTTCATTTGAGGTTAGCTACCATTTATCACTTACATAGTATCATACTTTGTAACATAGTCTGCTGTTTTGCCTATATTACTACAGATCATAAAAGCATCGATAACGACCTGAGAAACGAGTAACCTGATAAGAACACGGATTCAAAATGCATTCACTGCAACACATCGACTACAGCTGAAGCATCACATGCTGAAGGACACGTTGTCGTATTCAGATGTACAGCTACAATCCACTATAGATGTATTTATCCGGCGAAAGAAATATCGATGCAATGGGGTAATAAAAACTCACCTTCAAAACTATTAATAGCATTTATGCAATCAATAGCCTTTAAATATACATGCCCTACCTGCCGTACTACTAATAATACACCCATACCAACTACTAATACTATACCCACACTAACTATTAATACTACACCCATACCAACTACTAATACTACACCCATGACAACTAATAATACTACACTCATACCTACTACTAACCATAATATAACGACTACATCTACTGCGTCTAATAACATAACCATTGAAAATAAACTAAATGATATACTGAAAATACTAGACATACATACTACTCAGATTAACAATATCAAAAAACGGAATACTACAACACCAACAAAACTAACGAATAAGACACTCACTACCTCATATGCACAAGCTGCCAATACACCTACTACTAACCATACTAATACCGACATAAGATTAATTACCGATACTGATATCAACTATACTGCTACTATTGAAAATATAGCTAAAGATAATCGTAATCTAAACTATATAAAGAAATTTATTTCTAATTTTAATATAAACCCCTCTTCGATATCTAAAGTTATATTTAAAAATAGTTATTGTTTTATATCATTTACTACTCTCTATGCTAAAGATTCTTTTATCTCACTCAACCCATTACTGAAAACTACTGACTATAACCGACTTTTCCTACATAACTATCTATCACCCGAAATAATACGACGAAAACATATATATTTTCACGCTATAAAAGCTAATCTAATTAAGGGATATAAATGCTCATTGAACTTAAAGACAAACACATACGAACTCAGACAAAAAATAGATAATAATAAGGTTAACTGGAAAACAAAACCACTAAATGTTCCAAATGAATTATTTACTGATTGGACAACTTCTTTTACAAACTATATTAATAATAAGGATGAACTAACCTCCACTACGGATGAATTAACTTCCACGAATAAGCATACATGACTAAACAACAGCATAAACTACTTATCTCTTACTTTAATAAATGCCAGATCTTTAACTGCTAACATTGATATTATTACTAACTTTATTATGGAATATCGCTTTTCGATTATAGCAATTACAGAGTCTTGGCTAAAAAATGTAGACACCGTCATTCCTGCTGGTCTTAAAAGCCTTGGATACTCGTTTATACAAAAGTGTAGATCAGATGGTAGAAATGGAGGAGGAATAGCTTTGTTAGTAAAAAATCACATCACAATTATTCCTCAGCCCGAGATTTGTACATCAAACTGCGACTTTCTTTTTACTAAACTGAAAATAAAAAATAATATAATTCCGATCCTACTAGTATACAGACCACCAAATAACTGCCATACAACTTTTGCTTTAGAATTTACAAACTTTATACATGAACATAACTATGACAACCTGGTCATTCTAGGAGATTTCAACTTCCACTATGACTCTGACAAACTACACCACCAAGACTTTAAACGACTTTGTAACGAACTGAATTTAACTCAACACGTTAATTTTGCAACTCATACCCACGGACATATACTAGACCTGATACTTACATACAACCATTCTAATATACTAATACATAAACCAACACGCTCTACATTACTCACTGACCATTACGCAATAAACTCTCAACTTAATATACTGAACTCCTCACCTAGACAGACCCTACTTACTTACAGGTGTATCAGGAAAATAAATATTGATGAATTTTCATCTGATTTTATCTCTATGATAAATAAAACCCAAATTACAGTACTCAACTTAAACACTATACTTAAACAACTATTAAATCAACATGCACCACTGAAAACAAACTACTTAACTATACATAACGAAACTCCATGGTTTAACTCCAAATTAAATAATTTAAAAGTTTTATTTAGAAAATCATGTAGACTTTTTACGAAATCACCATCACACTCAAATCTAATTGACCTACGAAAAAATAGATATATATACAGGAATGAACTGAAATCTACAAAAACAGACTACTTTACTAACAAAATTAACGATTGTTCACACGACTATAAACGACTCTACTCAATAACTAAGACCCTCTTAGGAAATAATAAAAATTCTACGCTCCCACATTTTCCCGATGATCAACTATGTAAGAAATTTGCAGAATATTTTAAAGACAAAATTAACACCATTTGTAATAGACTCTCTTGTACATTTGACCCTCTTTATAATGCACCCCAAATATTACCATGCACTTCGACACTAACACATTTTACTGTACCTACTAATACTGCAATCTACAATTATATTGTCACTGCTAGATGCTCTTCACCACACGACCCAATTCCTCTATACTTAATAAAAAAACTAGCATCAACTCTGACTTTGACTTACAAAAATATAATTGATGACTCACTTCTAACAGGAACTATTCCAAATTTACTAAAAAACGCAATAATTACGCCAATAATAAAAAAAACTAATCTTGACTCTTCTGAATTCTCAAATTACAGACCTATATCTCAACTACCTCTACTAACTAAAATTCTTGAAAAAACTGTTTATACTCAACTTTCACACTACTTAACTGAAAATATGTTGCTGGACATACGACAAAATGCATTCCGTAAACTACATAGTACTGAAACTACCGTACTCTCTCTTTTTGACGACTTATATAACTCACTAGACACTGGACAACCAATACAGCTAATACTACTTGACTTATCCTCTGCATTCGACACCCTTAGACATGACATACTGCTAGAAAGACTTAGAAACATAGGAATTCAAGATGTAACTATGGAATGGTTTTCTAATTTTATTAAAGATAGAAATTATTCCATTAAAATAAGAAATAATTACTCTAAATCATATACCATCGATCACGGTGTTCCTCAAGGTTCAATACTTTCCCCAATTCTCTTCTCTATATATCTTATTCCATTACAAACAATTATGAAACGTTATCCATCTATTACTTACAACTTATACGCAGACGACATAGAACTACACGCAACGATAACAAACTCTACCCAACTACAAGACTGTTTAAATGAACTACAAAACTGGCTAACAAATAATAACCTACTACTAAACCACAATAAAACTGAACTATTAAATATAACTAATGACCCAAATACTTACTTCCCTGAAATTATTATTAATCAACACAAAATCATTCCCACCAATTCTGTTAAATACTTAGGCGTCAACTTCAATAATAAACTTAATCTAGATAAACATTACAGCTTACTTACTCAATCTACGACTGCACAGCTATTCAATATTAAAAAAATACGACCATACTTAAATAGAAATACTACAAAACTACTGACTCAGACTCTCATACTTTCAAGACTACAATACTGCAACTCACTATTCACAGGAACTGAAAAACTGAAAATAGACAAACTAGACAAAATAATTAACCGCTCAATTAGAAATATATACCGACTACAGAAGACTGACTATACAACTAGCATTACTGACTTACGTAAAAAACTTAACTGGCTAAACACTGAAGACTCTATCAACTACAAAATACTTACAATACTTAAAAAGACTATTACTTATAACTTACCCTATAATTTACGAAACAAAATAAAACATAAACCAAACACTAGACTTTTACGTAATAACAATTCCACTATACTACACCAACCTATTACCCATTGCATCAAATACGAAAGAAGAAAATTCAGCTCTTCATCAACAATTAGATGGAATAAACTACCCCCGCAACTTAGAAATCAAAATATATCAATTAATATCTTTAAAAAGAAATTAAAAAAATTTCTTATCGACAAACATTGATATTCGTTTATTTATAATATTATCGTGCGAATTATATATATATATATAATATTATATATATATATAATGTATACATTCGCTATTTTTATCTATATGTGATATATATTGTTAGATACACATTATAGAATTATAATTATTAATGATGTGATTAAAATAAATACTTAAACAACAACAACAACAACAACATACATGCACACACACACACACACACACACACACACACACACATACATGCACACACACACACACACACACACACACACACACACACACACACACACACATACATGCACACACACACACACACACACACACACACACATACGATGTCGTCGCTCATACACGGCGTATAGTATATGCTAAAACATATGCGAATATTATAGTATAATACAATAATATTTTAATATATTAATTATAATATTTATAATTATAAACATTTTAAATTTAATTAACATCTAATCGATTATCTACAGCATAAAAACAGCATTTTTTTAAATAATATTAAGGGATGTGATAAAATACTAAATGTAATATATTTAACTATTCAAAAGTATATATATATATATTTATCTTTTAGTATACTACATATATGTTATTCGAAAATCTATAGATACTAGGTAGATACTAGATCCTATATGTGATTCTAATTTCCTACTGGAAAGTCTTGAGAACCAAAATTTCACTATTTTAAAGTCATAGAAACCTAAAAAATGCCAACTTAAAATAACTAATTATTTCACAAATGAAACATCTTAATTCAAATACAAAAACAAACAGGTATATAACCCATATAATATATATATACAGTCAAATCTCGATAAGTCGGACACATTTAGTTGGTTTGGTTGGATTTGTATCTATTGCCATGTTAAAATAATCGGATAAGTCGGATAAGTTGTATTGGATAAGTCGGATTTTTATAAATTGTCAGAAATATATACTTTAAATAATGAATATTATAATTTTAGTAAGTAATATTATTGAATACAACATATTATGTTGTTGATTGTTGCATAATTCCACATTTCGGTAACCCTTTAACTCACGCTGCGCGTCGCATGTCTTATTAGCATGATATTCTGAATCTCAGATAAGTCGGACATCTCTCTAAGTCAGACACTTTTCCCGGTCTCTTGCGAGTCCGACTTATCGAGAGTTGACTGTATCTATATATATGTATTATAATAACCAAATAATGTATTGATGTAACATAAACATTAGACTAATGCAATACTGTATACATATCAATACCCTAACTAACATGTTAAATTATTAAATATAGAAATATCTCATAATTGTTTAATTTTACATTTTAAGTTATAATAAAAGTTATATTGATGTTTTACTAACCCATGACATATTATGTAAATATATACATACATATATTATAATACAACAAGGTATTATTTCAATAATATTCCCATATATGTATGAACTTATTTTAGTTATTTAAAGGATTGATTTATATAATAAGCTGATTGATATATTGAAAAATTGATTTATATAATTTATAATATTAATAATAACATATAATATAATCAATAAAAATAAATCTACTATTATAATTGTATATATATATATATATATATATATATGTTAACTTCATCTATACTACAGTGGGCATATAATTAAGATTATTTTCATTAATATTTCATGTTTTCTCTTTACATATTAAATTACATAGAATATTATATTAAACAGAAATGATATATCCTATCAAATTAAATTTATCATTTTATATATGTATATAATATTAAATAATGTTAATTATAATGTATATATATATATATATATATATATATGAAATATGCATTTACTATTTATATATTATATAAGTATACATTATTTATAAGTTATCTATAAGATACACACCACTAATTCATGGAGGTATATAATAATCATCAGTAGAGCTGAATATATCCACTACATTATCTAGGGGACATGAGTATTTCATTTATCAAATCATTCAACACAATATCTTCAGATAAACATCTGGATTCTGACCAATATACCTTGACCATGATATTTATGCATTATAGTTAGTGTAATTTGTACATATAATATTATATCAGAATAATTGATATACGGATATATACAATTCCCATTCCATCATCAATTTTACAATACATTTTTATAGTCATTAGTTATAAATAATGAATTTGAAAAATAAATGTGCATATTTTAATAACATAATCATTCAAAAACTTTCTAGTAATATCTTCCGGAAATTATTATTATTAAGTATTGAATGAACTAAAGTTTACTCTCTCAATTCTAAGATTAACTAGCACCATATCGCATTGATAACATAATATATAATCATATAATCATCTATGAGTAATAGACTATGATACATTTTTTATTTTAAAAAAAACCACAACATATTTAATTAAAATTTTAATTAGGTATTTTTTTTTATATTTCATACATTAATTCCAGTATATTTAAAAGAATTAAAAAAAATATATCATTATATTTATCATTTTTAATATTTGTGAATTATTCATTTAATTCCATATACCCACAAATATATTTATAAATTAAAAGTATATTACAAGAAATATTTAAAACAAATTAAAAAAAACAACCATCATTATACTGTATACATTATTTTTAAACGTAACTATATTTACTATTATAACAGATTAATTTTTCTATTATACTCGAAAATTTTTGGAAAGTAAATGCATTAATGAGACATCTAGCTCGAAAAATACTTTCTGACAATACTTTCTAGAAAATATTATAATAAAAATACATACCACCATAAGATTAATATCAAGAACATACCATGTCCTTGGTAATATATCTTTATGATAATTATGTAGCGAAAGTATGTATACATTCCTCAATACTATATTTAAAATACTATATTCATAGCTATAACCTTCAGATAAAGAACAAAACTAATTAAAACAAGGATAGTTAATAAAATAAGAAAATCATTACAACGTTAAAATCTTGAATATCCATCTTATCCGTATCACTTTTCTAGGGGAAGGGAGGGTAATTGGCCCACTCTAATATCTCAGAAACTATTAATGATAACAACAAAAATGCTATATACAATTATAGTATTTCATATCTTTAAGAATAGTTAACATTTATTTTAATAAATAATCAATAATTAATAGTATTTATTGATTTTATAAAAATGCGGATTTTCTACAATTTAGGTGTTTGTTAATTTGTTTTTCATTTCATAAATACATATTGGATTGTGATATTTTTTACACCCACATATAAAAATAATATGTTCTTAATTATATATATTAATATCTAAATTATATATCAATATGAAACAAAGATATTGTTGAAATAACAACGTACGTCAAAATGAGTAATTTGGCCGATCATTAACCAATAAAATACCAGATAGTAAAATGATATAATTGATATACAAATTGTGATGGTTAACTATATGTATGGCTTTTACTATGTCTGCACTATCCCACCTCTTATACTTCAGATTCTTAGACATATTTGATTTGATAGTATAAAATTATTAATAAAATATAATAAAGTGCGCTAAATATTCGGTAATACGAAGTTCGATAAAGAAGTAATATAATATTGCAATAATTCTGAAAATATAATCTAATGTGGCGGTGGTATTAAGTGCGCATAATCATTCATCATTTTATTCAAAATTGAATTTATATATTTTAGAATATAATTACGCATATCGAGTAAAGTTCTACGGTATCGTTACAGCCAGTAGAGCGAGTTGTACTATATACTACAGCCAAATTACCCTACTTTTTACTGTTTGTATGCATATTTATGTAACTTATTAATATCCATTTTATTCGCAAGATATATACAAATATAAATAATCTAAATATACATATTGTAAATTAATATAATATTAGTTACGTAGTATATGATGAATATTTAAAAATATGTATATTTAATTTAGAGCACTTCTAGTAATACATATAACAAATCTGTCAAATTACCCTTCCTTCCCCTATATAGAATGTGTAGCTAGATTATATGTAATTTACATTTACTTCAATAATCTATCGAATACTATTTCAACATATTTCATTCATCCGTAATCAAATAAATCTAGAAATTATCTCAATCTCTTTATATTTTAAAAATATTTTCCATAATACAATGAAAAATTATTTCTACATAATAAAAGAACCACGACTATGTTCCTTTATATATAATAATATTATAATTAGAAAATACTTATTAATTATGTTATTGGTGTTTTTAATCATAATCTTTTAATACTGTAATCAATAACATTATTAGTGAATCTTAATTCTAACTCCTAAGTAACCACTGTAAGAGAAATATCATCCCCATCATTATATATTATACTATCCCCAAAGATTTTCCGAAGGAAAGATATAACACTTACGCGAAATCGTGTAATTCGAATTTGTATACAAAATACCCTGGTGCCACCTATAGCGGGTTACTTTTAGGAACTATGCGTTGTTTATAATGTAAATTCGTATTTATCTATACACTTTTAAAATGTTAAATAATATGCTTTAAATTAATATTTATATGATGAAAACTAAGTGTTCATTACTAATATATAACAAACAAATATGATATGTATGTTTTAAATGCTATAAGTATATATTTAGTGAGTAAAAGCTAATTTATATTCATTAAATTTAATAGAGAAATGAAAACATTGTTGTATGCAAACAGATCCGAACCTAAATCTATTTCAGTGATTTCGATACTACTGCTAGCATCGGTTGGGGATATTAATAAATTACGTTGCATGCATAGGGAGTGTTATATCTTTGATTCGCAAAATCTTTGCTATCCCTATCTTTCGCCATCTATAAAATCCTATGTTACCTTTATTCTAAATATGAATCCGTATTAAGGGAACGCGATACCATTGATTTTTTCGAAAAAAAATTGAATTTCATATTTTTTATTAATGTAAAATTTTAATACTTATATTATCTTTTATGTGGTGTTTAAATTATGTTCATTACATTATTCATTTTGTTCATATTATATTATTTGTACGTGTATATTCATATTGTTTATATTAATATATTATATTTGAAACTTGATTTACTCAGAATAATTATTTGTGACCAATCATGCTGACATAACTGGTATTAACTTTTGTAAATTGAATATTTTTTCAATATAACTAGATAAAACCTGTATGATTAAAGTTATTTGTCAAAATTAAAAAATATTTATTTAAAAAATTTTAATTAGCAATTTAGTTGGAAAATTAACATTTTTTTATCAGATATTTCAATTATTTTTTTTTAAAACGTATAACATAAAGATGTGTAAACATCTATAAATTTCAATATATAATATAAAAATATGGAATATTATTAATAGATTAAAAAAAAAAAAAAAAAAAAAGTGAATATTTGTTGAGTTAATAGATTTCTAAAAATAGCATTTTTTCGTATTTTTTACATGTAAACCAAACGATGGTATTGCGTCCCCTTAATTGGTTTCAAATTCACATTAAAATATTAGTTACATACATTTAATTCTCACAACACATCTCTAGTGATCTTATATCCATCGATAGGTATCTATATTAGGTTCTATTATTATACTGTATTATATAACCTTATTTATTCGTAGTCTAAATAATCTACTGGATAAATATAACATATCAAATACATAATATATTATAAACAATACAATAGATTGATATTGATAATAATAAACGACATCAAATTATATACAATATTACTGATAATTTTGAATTAGATAGACCTACAGAATATATTAGGGTTGTAAAATTTTAAATACGCGCAAGGCTTCGACGATATAAAATATTAATAATCATGGCTCCAAATACAAAAAAAAGATTTGAATCCTAAAATCTTAGTCTTCAAATCCTTGGAATCCAAAAATGTAAGCCTTCAAATCCAAATAAATCCTTTAAAATTATAGTAAACATCATAAATCCTGAGGTTCAAAGTTAACATAAATCATCAAAAGATGGTTTGACAAATGTTTAAATTAATAATAAATAAATACCTATGATATATAGTATTTCTTTAAATAAAGCATATGTCAACTAATAATTTCATATATTTAATTAATTTTAATTCTTAATATGTAATATATATAGTTTTAAAATTAGTTTTTGAATCTTGTTTTAAATACTCGACTCGAGTTGAAAATAAACTATAGGGACTCAATTTGATTAATTTTTAAATGGACTCGAATATGTCAACATCGACTCTACATTTCATTACTCGAGATTTAGACTCGAGGACTGACATTTGTACAACCCTAGAATATATCCAATACAACACTGAGTGATTAGGGTTTAAGGGTTCATAATCACTTTAAACCCCATGTAATGTAGTATATTCGTATGCAGACTATAGTGTATCTACTCATTGTTGTTAGGCTTATTAATGAGATAAAGATATATACGTAGTGAAAGCCAATTATTAGTTTTGTGTGATATTTTTGAAACAATTGAGTGATACATTAACATTTAAATTCAATAAATCTATTATTATTATTATTATTATTATTATTATTAATATTATTATTATTATTATTGATTGATTGATAATTTATTTAAGCAAACACATAGTCGGAAATATTATTCATAGTATAAAGTATAAATATTTACTAACGATAACATAGGTTATAGAAATAAATAAAGAATAATAGGAATTTAAAAAATTAAAGAAATTAAAACTTTTACAGTTACCGTAAAAATAAACAAAAAACAATCTAAAGTATAAATAAATCATATAGTAAAAATAAACGAAAAATGATCAAAATAGAAATAAAAGATAACGTAAATATATTCTAAAATAGAAATAAAATACATTATTTTGTAAGTGGCATCGAAATATTCAATTTCTACTTTAACTTTATAGAATTCTTCTTATCTTTGTACCCTGTATTAGTAATACATTATTAGTTATATAGTTTAATATTTAAATGATAAATTTTAAATATATTATAAACAGAACATGTTAAAAATCAAATAAACCAATACTAGAAAGAAACAAACAAATAATGTAATAATGGGAACGGTAACAGGTAATATTAAAAGAACGGGAACGGATAATATAAAAGGAATGGAAACGGGAACGGATAAATTAAAAGGAATATGAACGAGAACGGATAAAATTAATAAAATGGGAACGGGAACGGATAGCGCTAGAAAAAAGCAACTTTGCCCAACACTGCACACACATAACTCTGAACTAAAGTGATGATGTATGATGACCATAGCTATATTTAGTCATATATTCTCATTGTATTTATATTGAATCATTATATCAACACTACTAAATAAATATTAATATCTATGTTCACTAGCTATTAATATTAATATATTAATTCCTTGATATATATATATATATATATCAATACTATATACTCTCAAAATAATTATGTGTATTATCTTATTCTTAGTTAATTAATTAGAGTGAAATCACTTTATTATTATGATCAATATATCTTGGTCAATGCGTAATAAGTTAATTTAATTTAATTTATTTTAAAGACTCTTTGTCAAAAACAATAAAACGGAACATAAACGAAAATAATATAATTAATAATAATGAACAATAGGAATATAGAAAGTACTCAACATTAATATAAATAGTAAATAAAATTGTAAATAGTGATACAAATAATGATAAAAATAGTGATCAGGGAAATGCAATAGTAAATAGATATATTTTTAATAGAGATTTAAATGAGTTAGTGGATTGAGTGGAGCATAGTTTATGTGGTAGTTTATTCCATAGATAAGGGGCCCATATGTCCCATGCATGAATATTAGTGGTATGGAGATTATGTTTAGAGGGTAGATGTAGAAGGTAAGAAGTAGTAGAACGGAGAGAGATAGTATCAGCGGGAATAGAGATTAAGGAATATATATATATTCAGGTCGGTTGTGGTGAAGAGAGTTATGAGTTAGTATAACAACTTTAAATATTATTCTAAATTTGATTGTTAGCCAATGCAGTCTCTTTAAATATGGAGAAATATGTATTTAAGAAAAGGTATTATTTAAAAAATTGATCGTACTAACGCATGTACTCTGTAGTATTTGTAATTTTTTAATTTGATAGCCAGGTAAGGAGAAAAGAAGAATATTGCAGTAATCAAAACGTGGTAATATAAAAGATGAGGCGAGAGTTATAGAAACACTTAGGGAGATGGAGTTAAGGATTAGACGGAAAGAGTGAAGATGAAAGTTTATAGAGCGAATAAGATTTGAGATGTGGCGATGAAAAGATAGAGAACTGTCGAAATAAACACCAATATATTTAATATTTAAGAAATTTGGTTTCTTATTTATTGAGATTCAGTGATAGAGAGTTATTTGAAAGCCAATTATGTATTGATTTAATACAGTTAGACATAAGATTTGGAACAAAATTGATATCAGAAGTGCAATTTATGTTAAGTTGTATATCATCAGCGTATGAGTGAACTGATATAAGGGGAAATTTAGAAATTATACCAAAAATAGGAAGTAGATAAATATTAAAAAGAATCGGTCCTAATACAGATCCTTGGGGGACTCCGTAAGAAATATTTCTAGGAGATGATATGTGCCCATTGATAAGAATAGAAGAAGTACGATCAGAAATGTATGACGTAAACCATAAGTTCATTACCGACGATACCAATATTAGCCAATCATATAATGATCATATAAATAATGAAATGTGTTATGTGTCCTAGGTAGAATAGGAAGTAATTACAATTATGTCACCAAGTATTACAGAATAGATGTAATCGGGTGATCATTTGTGATTTAATTAGTTATAAAATGTAGGATTATTTTAAAATAGGTCCCTGTGCAAGAAATCTAATTCTTATTCGATGCCCCATCGAAATAAAATAACACTACATATATATATATATATATATTATATTGTCATCAGACTTAGGCCCTATCATATTTATGTATAATATGTAATAATCTATAATTTCCTTAGGGTTCCATTTGTATCCGGTAAAAATATATATATATATCGTGATTTAAATAAATAATATCATGGTATATATTTATAAAAATATATAAAGATATGTTAATCAATCAATGGATCAATATAATAATAATAGTAGAAGAATTTTGTTTGTTATTTATTAGTTTTCTAATTAATAGTAATATTATTTTCCTTCACAATAATACAGCACATAGTTATCATCCGTCATATACCCATACATTATTACAGATTCACTGAAGAATGGGTTCTATTCTGAGGCGTTCGCTTCCAATTCAGCAGCATCGCAGCCCCAACCTCCCCTTCATCCTCAGACGTCCGCTGATGTTCCGCAGACCTCGTCCGCCTCTCAACAAGTAGCCCCGCCCCTTTACATATAGCCCCACCCCTTTACATATAGCCCAGCCCCTTCACATGTAGCCCCACCCCTTTACTTATAGACCAGCCTTATATTATATCTCCCGCCCTTTCTGCTATAAGCACGCCCCTTCTCCCATTGACCCGCCCTCTATCCTCTATCCCCTTCCCTAGATAGATATCAGTAATCATAAGTTATTTTGTGAGTGTGTTGAGTTAAAGCCACGCCTCTTCTCTCGGCGTGTGTGAGTATGTTCTATGATCGGTGTTGGGCTGTGCGGCTGCGCTAAATAGTGCCAGTGCTAGTGCTATTTGACATTAAAGTGCACCGGCTTGAATTAGTGTAGTTGAAATTGTGTAAATATAATAAAATGTTCTATAAAGTGCGAGTGATATTTATATGTTATATAGAGAGCTAGTAAAAGTGCAAGCAGAGATTAGATTAAATAGTTTCCCAACACTGGTTATGAAACCGAAATTTTTGAATTCTGAATGAAAACTCGCTTCTTAATTAGTAAATAAAGCATTAAATTTCTCTTAGTAAAATATTTTCTTGTCCGTAACAATTTACAACTTAGCTATTTCATGAAATAACATTTAAGTTTCATTATAATCGAAAATTATAAATAAAAAGATTGATTACAATAACAATAACTTAATATTCCATATTCGCTTATAAACATACATATCATTAATCTCATACATCTGTTGATATCTATTGTTGTTAACTCGTGACCTCGTACAGGAGAGACCAGAAGAACCGGCCTACCCTCTCGGGGGGTATACCCCGCACGCATCCAGATCTAACTCCAACGGGCACACCTCAAGGTCGTCGGGCAGGAGCGACGACAGAGGTCGACCTATGCCGCTAACGCCACCTGGTAACGTAACCACCGTGCTATCGTGTAGCTCGCGCGCTTGTATATAGCCGGGGCAACGATAACAGGGTGTCTAGTGATTCCAGATTTGTTTTAATAATGATATAGTTTCTAGTATATAACTATGTATATAATTGTAATAGTATAATAATAAGATATTTAATCCAACAGAAATTCAAATATTAAGAAAATGATTTATTGAAATAATTCATTTAATAACTATCTATTATTTTATAAATACGATAATTTGTGGAATTATCTATAAATCATCTTTATACTAATATAAAAAGTGTATATTGAATAATGTTTCGGAATTTAATTTAATAATTTAACATATTGTGATCATTCGACTTATCATATTATTAAAATAAATAGAATTCTCTAAAGTTGTTGACTATATATGAAAATGAATATAGCTCTTGTATTAGTACTAATAACTTCTAGAATTGTAAAAATTCCTTAAAATACTTTCCGAATGTTGTTAACTTTACAAGATATTGTATTATTTTAATTAAATAATGATATATATATATATATAAATCAAAATAAATTGGATTGGTAGTTTAAAACTGAAATATCAATTATATGTACATGTAAATAATATAAATATCAGTACTTTTAATTAATACTCTGAGATTTATTTCTATTAATTTCTGAGATTATATACTTTTATAAAATTTATAAATAAAATGTTGTCATTTTAAAAAAATGATTGAAATATAAATTTATATATATATATATTAAACTATATTCATAATATATATTTTACTAGTACATAAAGTATTTTTTTCAATATATGTCTATTAAATTGTTACTATAATATTATTAAATGTAATATATAAAATGTATACAAATTATTAAATATATATATATGTATTTAATTATTTTTTATAAAATAATAAACATTTTTTAATATATAAATTTATAAAATTAATACTGAAATAAGAGTGTCATATTTCTATGTAAGTAATAATAATTCTATCACTATATAATTTATTATATACATTTTTATAAATTTGTTCATCATTTAATTCAATTTCATAGATATATACCTATTATTTATGATTACAAATATTTATTTAATCTTATTTTTTAATGCATATACTTAATGTAAATATGTGTTATATCATTGTAATCGATATATTAACTATTATTGTAACTATTAATTTAACATAGAATATCTATTTATTATATGTTTTGTAAAGAATATTCATTATTATAATAATAAGAATTATAATATTAATTCCTAATTTGATAATAGCTAATCTCTGAGAGTAATAACTTATCTCTCTAGTCCTACAACTAAATTAGATTTAATTAATAAATTAGGGGGACTTTTTTATAATTAAAATTAATCATAATAATAATAATAATATTTTTAGAAGAATTTTGTTTGTTTTCTGTTTCGTTTCTAGTTTATAATATCAATATGCCTTTTTCCTCCTAAAGGGCTTCACAATAACATAGCTGCATATTACCTTTTGTTGTCACCCGTTTAATGATTAAATAATTGGCCAAGGTTCTCCAGAAGATGCTAAAGATCTGACGATCGCCAACGCGTCCGGAAACGGTGACGTCAACAATGAAAGTATTGAAAGTATCCACACTCGTTAGTCATCGTTGTCCATTGTTCGCTATCGTTAGCTATCCATAGTGTATAATGTATATTCAGAGTATATTATTAATTATATTGTCGATGTGAAATTTAGTTATTTGTCATAGAATTATGTATATTTTTTATATTTAGTAGTAGGATACATTTTCAAATACGCATTTCTATATGAAATATGTATTTCTTAACATTGCGAGTTATATTTATTTTAAAGATAATAAAATACTCTAAGAATATCTAATATGTTTTAAATATAATTCAATATCCGATGATATATATTACAATAAAGATTTTTTAATTAAAAACAATAATTTGTAATTATAATATAGTATAAGCAAAGATTTTTCTAAGGAAAGATATAACAATCCTGCGAAATCGTGTAGTTCTATTTTGTATACAAAAACCAATAGCGCCACCTATATAAGGTCAATTTTCGGAAGTATGTGTTGTTTATAATGTAAATTAATATCAAACTATGCACTTTTAAAATGAAAAATAATATGATTTAAATTATTAGTTTTATTATGAAAACTAAGTGTTCATTACTAATATATAATAAACAAATAGAATATGTTTGTTTTAAATGCTATAAATATCTATGTGCTAATTTATATTACAAGTAATTTAATAGAGCAATGAAAATATGTAATATATAAATCACAGCAAACCTAAATCTATTTTGATACTGCTGCTAGCAGCGGGATGTATGAATACTAATCACGTTGCGTAGATAGGGAATGTTATATCTTTGATTCGCAAAATCTTTGGTATAAGTGTACTTTTATAATATATATATATATTTATCAAGTATAGTAATAATATTACAAAATAATAATCTACAAGGAATATTATATTATCCTTTTAATAATATATTAAGACATAATATAAATATTATTTATTATTTTATAAATAATTAATAATGTAAAGTGTCAACAAAGTGCATTTATTTACGAAAATAGAAAATAATGCTGTTCAAATATCATATATATTGTGTAAAGCATTTTAATCTAGAAAATGATCACAGAAATGTAATATTGATTGTACGTTGATTATATAAATACGTAAATGTTATATTATAAGTTAATAATGTTAAAAGACGTTTCGAGAAGATTTTTAAAGAATTAAGAATATTTATTTATATATATTTATATATATATATATATATATATAAACAAAAATTAATGATTCACATTTAAAATTAATTAGAATAAGTAAGTAAGTAAATCATTTATTTTATAAAGTAAAACTTCTTATGAGAAAAGTATACCTTTTTCTATAAAATAACCCCGATATAAGTAAATTTTATATAATCAAATTTGATTAATTTATTTTGGAAAATTAACCCCAAATAACGTTAATCCTATAATTTCTTAAAGATTGTTATTATAGTTATATAAATAGACTAACAAAAATCAACATGGTTCACATTTAAAATTAATTAGAATAAGTAAGTAAGTAGATCATTTATTTAAAAACATTTGTGTATTATAAAATCTTATAAGTGTTGAGATATATATATTATATATATATATTATATATATATATATATTAAAACTATGATATATTTTATAAATAAAAATTAAAGTCTACTATAGTAGTATCAAGGGGAGACGAACAAAAAGGACGAGTTGGTGATTAGAGGTTACATTTGAAATACGAGTTAATAGTATATATGTATATATTGTATTGGTATTTGTGGGTTATTTGGTTTAATTGGTTTAGTTTTGTCCTGCTTGTTTTTTTTAGCTGCATTGCATCCCAAAATGAGCCTATATAAATTTATTTCACATTTAAAATTTAACCTTTGCACCTCAACTCGTCCTTTTTGATCGTAACCCTTATCAAGATGTAAGTGATGCAAGTTAATCGCATTTATAAACTAGTAATTAAGGATAACGGTTCATTCATGAAAATTCATAAATTGACTGTGTGGAATTTTAATAATTATTTTAACTCCGCACATATTTTTCAATTTTAAACAACATTCCTAAAATAAAACAATATCATATACAGTTATTAATTAAATATAATATATAAATAAATGTATAGTTTTTTTTTAAATCTAACTAACATAATAATATTATATGTCTACAATTATTATATATATAATACACACATATATAGATATATTTATTAAATATTGATAATTTTAGTATTATAGATAATTGAATGTAATAGGTCATACATTGTATTACCAAAGTAATACTTTAGTAATACTTTTTATTATTAAAATAACACTCTCACAAAGTAATTCTATGATAAAAATAAACTCCTAAGTGAGAGATTAGAGTGTATATATATATATATATATATATATATATATATCGCCAGGATCATTAAAATAGGTCTTAAAATAATATTTAGAAGTGATCTAATAAAATGTGTATACAATAATAATGAACAGCTCTCGTTAAAACTATGGTGCCTAACATGATAGCAGTTTGAAGGGACATTAGAGCCATATGGTCATAAGTGAAAATGCATCTAAGTAACTTTATGGGATGAAAGGATAATACCAAATAAAAATAACAATATATATATATATATTTTTTTTTATATTGTAATCTATGTGACTGAAATGCAAATAATAAATAAACAATTTATAGAAATAATACATCTAATAAAGCACACTCCTAAAACTTTATCTAATATTTTATAAATATAAGATAGATTAAAAAAAATGTCTTCTGGAACTATCTATATATATTAATACCAATCTAAAAAGTACTATATTAAATAGTTTTTCTGATTTTAATCTCAAAATATAAATAATTTTTATTTACTACCTATCTTATTGGTATACATTTACATATAGACATAGTAGATAATTTATCATTTAGTATTCTATTTGTATATATATATATATATCTCAAATGCTGATATCTATGAAATATATCTGATTGTTATAATATAATTTTAGTAAATACCCATAAACCATGTGTAAGATTCCACATTATAGATATATTATATAATCTAAATTTTAATATTAATGTTATTTTATTGATCCACTATTATTCACTATATTTACTTTCTATATCTCGATGATGATATTAATTATTTGTTAATCTTCGTAATTATATTTCCAAATTTACTTATTTGTGTTCACAAGTTTAAAGTTGATTATTAAAATAATCTACTGATATTTGTTATAAACTATAATGATGTAATTATGAATTTTACATATACTAATTGTACGCAATAGGAAACTAACTGATAGATAATTAGTTTAGTGTAAATCTCTATCTTAATATGTTAATCCTGCTTTACAAACTCAAACTAAAAGTAAACAAATTGATGTAGCCTACTGCTTTAAAACATTAATTACTTAGTAAATTATTAATATATTGAGTTAATGCTACTATTTCTTAACCTAATTATATTCGAATTACTAAGAAATATATTTAAAAGAATACTCCTATTAATTATGTTAAACCCTTACGTTAATAACAAATATTCATACATTGTTAACTTTATTTCTTTGTTTTAGTTATTTAAATTCGGTATGTAAATAGTGTATGCAATATTCATCTCATTCATCTGAAACCTTATTATTATAGAGATAATATATCTAACTCAAATGAGATTAGTAAATAAAACGCACCGCGAAATATTCTATACAATATTGTGCATAAATGTTATGCCATAAATATATAATAAAGATAATAAAGATTAATATAAAGATATATTAAAACTATACACCTAACCTAAGATCATTATTATGAACCTTATAACAGAAACTTCTAAAAATTGTAATGCTCTTAAATGATTATTAACTATACAGTGTTTGTTAAATTAAAAATATATCTAGGTAAATGTTTTATATAATTATAGTAAAGTATTTATAATATTCACGAATTTACTTTCATACCTATATAAATTTCAATATAATATTAACTAGAAGTTATTTGTATCTCCTATAAATTGTTTCACAATTAGAACTGTATCTTAGATTTATTCTAGACATATTTATATATATTATATTTTTATTTTACAAATTATTCAAACTATTTTTAATAATAATACTACTAGTATATCAATGATAAGTACCAGATTCATTTAATCCTACATATGAATATAATGGCTAAAAAACTTTAGACTATCACAGGCCTTTCAATTTTCTCTAATTTATTATATAAATATTTGTTTACATTATTATTTAACTTTAAATTATTTATATTTACATTTTTAACTCATAAGAATCTAACTTATCTCGAATGTGATGATCGGGGAAGTTCTCGCGAAAACAAATACATTTGTTTATTAACTTCTCCATTATTTCATTCATTATTTACATATATATCTTATTTCTCTTATTGTTTAAGTAAAATTGGGTTCTAAATCAATTATATATATATATCCCAAGTTATTTTTTATAAACAGATTTGTTGATATATCATTAGCATTACATTCGACGAGTGATCGAAGTATTATCAATTAGTGCATTATCTGTTAAGTATATGTATATAGTGAATGAATAATATATCAAGGTGTGTAACAAGGCTTCAGTATTTTATTATATAGATAAAGTTTAAGTGACAATACTAGTGAAATGTGCGATATATAGCAGAAACTGCTCGTGCGTGACTGCACATAGTTTCTAGCATCGAATGCGGCGGGCGTTGTACCGCTCGCATATTAAACATATAACATTATCATGATAACTATTGATAACAAACTGATAATAATTATTATTTTTAATCCAATTTTATAGATAATTCAAATTAATATTCTGACTCACAATTAATATCTTTGTATTAAACTTAAATAATAATAGCAGATAGGTTTATATTAAGACCGATATTCTATTCCCATTTACAACAATATAGTAATACTAGATTAGAATTTAATTTTGAATTATAATATCTAGCTATTTTGTATTAGTATCTAATTGATGGTATAAATCTAAGTCTTAGTTAAAATTAATCTTTAGTTATTATATTTAGATATATTATATTTGAACATACTATAGTTATATATATATATTATATCTAGACATACTATATTTAGATATATTATATATATATAAATATTAGACATAGGGGAGAATACCCGATCGTGGACCACCTAAGCTCAAACATGAATATCTTTTTTAATATTTAATTTTTAACCAATTATTTTTTGTATTATGTTAATATTATATTTATCTATCATACAATCCAAAGGTTGCCTTACAAAATATTCTTTATTAAAAAGTTATTAGGATTCATAATAAACTACCATTATCCCAAAAGTTACCCGATTGTGGACCATTTTAATAATATACATATTTTGACATTTTTACTTTGTATTTTATGTATGATTCATAATGCAATATAATCTAAAAAGATTAAATATCATTTGTTATTACTAGAAAAAATATACTATATAATATTACAATCAAATGATTCAAATTATGATAAAATATAAAATAAATATAGTGATAATATATTATAATATGATTATTATAAATTGATGATATTAAAATATTAAGAACAATTATATGTTGTATAATTCTAAGTATTCAAAACATTAGATCAAAGATTGTTCGACTTTGTAGTATCTTTGACATCAGTTTGCACATCAACATGCCTAAATGATACCTTCTTTGGTTCATGTATTGGAGCAATCAGTTATATATCTTGAAGTTCATACGAGAATTCATCTACGACTCTAGGCAAAAAGAAATGATAGTGACCAAATACCTACAATCTTTATTCTGATTTGTAACTTCTCCTTTTTTGTCACAATTCATGGATATGTAAATTAATAATTATAAATTAATAAATATCATATTTAATATGTATTAAATATCTAATTATTAAATAATTAACTAAATAAATAAATATAGGCATATATACTATATATGATATTATATCATTGATATATAGTAATATATTAATTATAGGAATATATATATATATATATATATATATATATATATATCATACTATACATTAATAATGGAGGTTAAATTATGTTATAAAATCATTCACAACTGTTGGTCCACGATCGGGTAATATTGTATGGTAATTAAATATCAAATATATGAGTGAATATTATTTATTTTTTATTTTTATTTAATCTATTATCTAGTTTATTTATATATTATTATGTAAATATAAATAATAGTAATTAAAAGTATAAATTATATATAAATATATTAATTAGAAAACCTTTGCATTTTTAAGGAAATTATCAAAAAACTTATATTTGAAATAATTATTTACTAATTAATTAAAAAAAAAAATCAAATACTATAATAATAGAATATATAAATATCTGTGATTTGTATATTTCAGATTTTAAAAATATGATACCAATAAAAAGATATAGCCAATGATCGAGTAGGTCCACGATCGGGTATTCTCCCCTATTATAAGTATAAAATATATATATATATAGAATTATGTGAATATAAATATATCTATTCTTCTTAATATATTATAATAACTAATCACAAATGTTTGTGTCCCTTATATATAGATCCAATTCAAATTATGTATTGTTAAGACGAAAATAAAATTAGTTTATAATTTATATACGATACTGAATTATACCTATGTGGAAACGCATGCATGAGTATTATCTTATGTATAGTGATGATAAGTATAAATATAATTATTTCTATATTATACCCAGTGAAAATATATACATATATATTTATATTTACATATTGAAACAATAGAATAATACCAACTATATAATTAAACAGAAGGTAAATTAATTCATATAATATTAAGTACAAGTATGGTTTTATTACTTGGAACGATAATAAAATCTTTCTAAAATTATTATGAAAGTTATCCAATATATTATAGGATAAATTACTCAGCATGCCTGTAGATTAGGGATCGTGAAGGCGGATTAATATATTCATAAACAATGATATCAAATTACTTACTGCTTTTCTCTGTATTCAATTTAGCCACTTAATGTATTTAATTAATAAGTACATTAATAAGTAAATCCTCTGATACACCAAAGTTTTACTGATGATATCATCTAGTATATTAAACGTTTGGTATGCTACCTTTTTGGTTTTATATTTTCGCCTATGATATCCTCGGAGATTTTATATAAAATAGTGTCTTAATACATGTGGTATCATCTAGGATATTATATAAACAGAAATTATTATATTATTATATTATTAAATTTATTATATTTATTATTAAATTATTATACCAACACCTCTACATTCACTACATTCATTGGCATATTAGTACATATACTATAATATATTATGCCTCATATTATAGTATATATAATTTAATAAGTGTGTAACATTTTTTTATAAATAATTCATAGAGTACAGATAACATAGTATTTTATGCCTCGTATTATAGTTTATATATAATTTAGTAGATATGTATTAATCAATGTATATTAATAATTCAAATTACAAATATATTTATTTAACAAAGGAAGAAAAATTGACAGATCATATTTATTTAATTCAATAATGTTGTCGTTTAAGTATATAAATTCATATCTCCGACGATATCCTAGGTAATGATTGGTATGGTAGAAGCTTTACAGTAATAAAGTCGTGATGCTATAAGTTTGATAACAAACAACGTACATGTCGTGAATTAGGAATACATTCAACTACTAATATAATATTAATTCTATGTAAATGTATTTCAAATAGGTTAATTACTAGTCTACTCTATTTATAAAGTTTACCTCTATAATCCAGTCAGTTGAACTCTATGGTATCTTCTGTGATATGATGTAATAATTCAGTATCATAGTGGTCAATTAGCTTCGACTTAAATAAATAGAAAATAATATTTGCCAAAAACAAAATAGTTTGTGATTCTGGTGTTTAAAATTATTATGGCAATCCTATATACAATATATAATACTCAATATAATTAGGTGTACATACATCATATATTGATAATTCTGTCAAAGATTAGATAAAAAGATAGATAGATGATTTATGTATACACAAATATAACAAAGATAGTTCTCATTTGTGTTTTAGCAAAATAATAATACATAAATAAATAAACGATACAATAATATATAAGTAAAAAAAATAGGATTATTATTATTAAACGTGAAAAAAAATAAAATAATAATATATGAATATTAAAAATGACCAATTATAAAATCTTTATGACTTTACTCGTATTATAATTTCTTCTGTATAAAGATTGTATAAAGATAATCGATATAAATAGAGTGGATAAGCAATTGACGCATGCAATGCATATAAAAGAAATATATGTGAATGAAAATGTTATCAATAAATTAATAAAATGATATCAGTTATTTTGATTGGATATTAACCTTTAACCTTTAACCTTCAAGTTTAACCACTCCATGTAGTAATACATACTTCTCAGGTGTGGTGTCACGAAATATTACTCATATTATATATGTCAAATATAAAAACAGTAGGATTTTAAATAGATAGCAGATGACCTATATCTATATATATAGATTTATATTATGTATGTCAATAAAATTGTGTGATAACTTAAATTGAAATAAATTGAAATACCAAATTTATGATGACTGTCGATATGTTGTAATTTACATATATAATTTTGTTTTTTATTATAGATTGTACATTAAAATATATCATAATTATCAATATATATATGTATAAATAAATAATAATATTTAAAATTAAGTATGTATTTAGTAGTAGGTTTCGACTGCAGTGCCTCTATCGCAAAGTGCCATACACTATATTCAATTTCTTATCCACTTTCTTTATATAGGTCTTATATATTTGTATAAATGTGGTTAACTAATTATAAATATTAAAAATTTAATAATGAAAAATCACTTTAGATCTATCGATGCATGAATAAGGATTAATATACATATCAGTGACCCATATGTATTATTCATATAAACTTTATTTTATTACTATTTTAAGAGGGAAACGATCAAAAAGGACGAGTTGAGGGTTAAAGGTTACATTTGAAATACGAGTTAATAGTATATATGTATATTTTGTATAGATATTTGTGGGTTATTTTGTTTAATTGGTTTAGTTTTGTCCTGTTTTGTTTTTTTAGCTGCATTACATCCCAAAGTGAGCCTATACAAATTTATTTTGCATTTAATATTTAACCTTTAACCCTCAACTCGTCCTTTTTGATCTTAACCCTTTTAAGATAAATTTATAATTATAAATTATTTCTTTATCTCAAATTCTATAATCTATTTACAATAATATACGTATAAATAAATTATATATAATACATGTTTAAAACAATATTTAAATCATTTGCGTCCAGATGCATCATGATCGAGGATCAATAAAATATATAACTAAAATGTCATAAATTCTTATAAAATTAATCATTCTAGTATATTGTATTTATATGATAATTGTACACACTACAATTATTTCAATAATAATGAAGATAGTTATATAGATTTTTATTCTATTTACGAATATAAATTAGATAAATTATCACTCTATTATAAATGTATTAATAAAATATTATTTATTAGTAATACATCTTTATATGTCATACATATGATTAAATAATTTATTAGTAATTTGACATTATAAGTCAAAATTCGTTTAAATTATTTATATTAGTGATAGTATTTTTACAATTTTATCAATATTATTATATTATAAAACTATATTAAATACATGATAAAGTTACATAATAAATTATACTATATTATTCTCATTATTTATAAAAAAAATCTGATATATTAATATTATAACACTGAATATTGCATTATTTAAAAAAAAAATTCAATTACCTTTAAGGGCCGGCGTAACCTTGCCGGCGTTTACATGTAAAAGATAGGGAAAAATAGCTCATTTTTAACAGGCTATATCTTTTCTATTTATTAGTATTTTTTTCTAATTTTTTAAAAATTATCTTGATAATATTCATCTCTAGTTATATAGGAGCATCATAAAATAATAAATGTATTATTAATTAAAGAAAAGTTAATTATAATATTAAAATTATTTAAAAATAAATGTATTACCAATTTTTTAAATTATTTTTAAAATAATTATATTAATAGATTTTATTTAGGTTAGATTACATATCTATATAATAATAATCATATATTAGGTATATACTCAGAACATTTTATAAAGATTCATATAAGAGTTCAAAAGATATAGACAATTAAAAAAACAAAAATCAACAAAAAAAACACCAGAGATATTCGCATCTAAAGTTTTACTTGAATATTTTCTAATTATTAAATCCCATCATTTTGAATAGGTGTAAGATTAAAATTCGTATTTGAGGCACTTATGTTTAATGTATATGATATATTATTTTTACCTTTTACCTTTTACCTATCCCATAGCATTTGGATGCCGTAGGGGCGCAGTTGACTTCAATATAATACGTTTCCATCGGTCTCTATCCCGGGTCGCTCGCATCGCTTCTTCTATTCCAAGACTAGTCCATTCAACGATATTATCTTGCCATTGTGTCCTTGGCCGTCCTCTTCTTCTTTTACCTTCAATGGATCCTTGCAAAATAGTATTAGACATAGAGTTTGATCGTGATACATGACCAAACCACCTCAACTTCTTTGCAATGACCATCGCCAGCAATTCTGAGTGTTTGCCAATTTCTTTAACAACTCGACTCCGTACCTCAATATTGGTTATCTTGTCTCGGTATGATATGTTCATTAGCCTTCTTAAACATCTCATTTCCAAAGCTCTAATACGTCCTTGTAACTCCTTTGTTAGCGTCCACGTTTCGCACGCATAGAGGAATATTGAGTTTACTAGCGATTGCATAAGTCGAATTTTTAGTTTCAGTTGAAGTGATTTGTCGTACCATATAACATTTAGTTTTGATAATGCAGTTATTGTCTGACCTGTTCTAGCTATTATTTCAGATTTGGAACCTTTATCGACTATAATTGCACCTAAGTATTTAAATTTTTCAACTATTTTGAGTGTATCGTTGTTTATCTTTATTTCGGATGTGAAATTACCTTCAGAATTAGTCATAATTTGAGTTTTCGTAGCATTAATCTCCATTCCATATTTACGCGATGTACTGTCAATCTTTTTTATTAGATTGGATAGCTCGGATTCACTACCTGCTAGTCCGTCTATGTCATCCGCAAATCTTAGATTTGTAATTATTTTACCTCCGATATTTACTGTACTATATGATTTTCTAATGCGTCATTCATTATTTGTTCCAGCATGATGTTGAAGAGTGTGGGTGACAGTAAACAACCTTGTCTCACTCCAGTTGTTGTGTGGAACCATTCACCAATTTGTCCGTCCGAGTAAACAGCACTTTCAGCTTTACTATATAGACTTTGTATAGCTTCTATTAATTTTAAGTTGATGTTAAATCTTTTCATAGATGACCACAATGCTTCATGCCAGACTCTATCAAATGCTTTTTTGAAGTCTATAAATACATGAAATAGCAGTTTGTTATGTTGGGCATATTTTTCCGATATGATTCTAAGGTTGAATATTTGTTCACTTGTACTTCGGCCTTTTCGAAAACCAGCTTGTTCTTCGGAGATAAATTCTTCAGTAATGTGCTGTAGCCTGTGTAGAATTATCTTTAGCATAATTTTACTTAGTGTGTTATAAGGCTTATTGTCCTGTAGTTTTCACATTTCTGTTTGCTTCCTTTCTTATGTAGACTTATTATCAGTGACTTTGTCCATTCAGATGGCCTATATTATACATCATTTTAAAGATAATGAATTACATTTTAATATTTCAATATAAATAAATTTTCCATAAAAAATAAAAACGAAGGTTTTTCCTGCCCTTAAATAAATATAACTTGTTACAACGTTACAACATAAATATTTCATTTAGCAATGCATATATAAAATTGTATACTGTATATCAAAAATATACAAAACTCTGTGGCTTTATAACAAAATGGCAGTGTATTATTGTACAGAGAGAATGTTATGTTGTTTATATCTTATGTATTATAATAAAGCCGTAAATTATAAATCACTATAATTGATAAAAGGTTACATTATTACTTTTATATAATTTGCAAATATAATATATTAATATTATTTTTTTCTCCGCTACATTTAAAAATACATGTTTGCATTATAGACTAATTTTTAACTAAAATTTAATAAATAGGTTATTTATTTTTTAATTTTAATCCAATAAATTAGTGATAATATATAATATTCAAACCATTTTAGACTTTAATACTCTCCAATCACTTAATATATTCAGTATAGATTATAATACTAATTTATAATATCTACATTATTAATATAATCTGATTTATTAATTTATGATGCGTTTTAAACTACAGTAAAATGTTAATTTTAAGTAAATGTTTTGTAACGATTTCACTCTTACTATGATAAAATTTAATTCTGTTATCCAATTTATATATCTATAAATATATTACAGTAAATTTTTCTATTCAAATATATACATACTATCTTTTAAATATTAATTCAAAGTATATTTGTATAATATCATATTTATTATTATTTCTCAGCTATAAAGAAATTTGACATAGAAGACAAGAGAATGATTGCATTGGCTCCTGATATTAATAATGGACTAGGTTAATTTCACCTTAATTATCAATATATATATATACGCTGATGCGTAATTAACTCAAGTAATTATTTAGATTTTTAAAATCTATATATATTCTCCTTCTAAATGTATAATAGTACAGTTTCTGTATTATCGAATATAAATATAAAGGAGATTAAATTATCATATAAATAAATGAAATGAAATAGTAATGTTGATATCAATAACAAATATTAATGTTAATTAGAATTTTTTAAATGTTATTTTAAAATAATTATTATTTTTAATTAACTAATTAAAATTTAGAATAATGTATCCTTTATTTATATATTTTGTTAACGATGTAATAACATTACGACTTATTCTAGATGTATTACCAGATCTATTAAACATATTAATTGAACAATCGTGAAGGTATTGGATCTCATCTTTATCATTAATTTAAATTAGTAATTTTTATAATTATACGATTTTAAATTGTAATGTAAACTAGGACACTAACCTGTTCTTTATAATCTAATCCACTGTTATTTGTAATCTACGAAATAATATTTATACGATTAAGATATTTGAAAATGATATCATTAGATCATTTTTTATATAAGAATTCAGTATTCATAATAAATTATCATAATATTATCTAAATAAATAATTTGCACGATATAAATTTCAAAGAATATATTTATAAGGCATATGTGAAATTATTTATGATAAATTACTTTACAGAAAATTATATCGCGATCAATTTAAGACTATTCGCGTATGTGATAAATATTCACATTTATCTAAAGTAGATGATTTTAGAGAAGGTAGAAGTAATGTAATTATTTTCTAACAAATGTATATTATTTTTATTTCATTAATAATAGTGACATCATGTTTAAATCTTTTAAAATCAAAATAACACATATATATATATATGAAATTGAAAGATTAAATAATAGCTTATTGAAAATGATACTAATTTGATAGACACTTCAAGGCTCGTATGGAGTTTTAGTGTCGATTTCATAACACTATTGTGATATATAGGACAAGTTCTAATTAGAATTTATTGCAATTATCATAGAAATACATCATTTTCTATGGATTATTTATCTTACTTTATCCTCATTGATAATGTCACAAAATTTCTCGAAATGTGAATAGCGCCTTGAATTTAATTTAATATAATACTAATTATTAAACTATTTATTATTATTTCTTTATATCCTATAATTTAATCTTAATAATCAGTTTAATATATAATTTGATTTAAATATTAAATTTACATATTATATAATAATATTTATCATTTATTTCAAATAAATCTGTATATGTTTTCACTATATTATATTAGTATCGTATAATAAAATATTAATATTAAAATAAAAAATATACAAAAGTGTTGAAATAAACTTTGCAACGACTGAAAAATCAAATATTTGCATTAAGCGAAGTTCATATCAGCAATTCATGTGTACAATCGGTTGAAATAATGCACACCATCATTAAAGTAGATACTTTATCTGCGACAATTGAAAAATGTTTTAATTAGAAATTGCTCTATTTTTTGAGATCATTACGCAATTTGTGAGGAAAAAATACACACGAGTATACTTAATAGTAAAATGTATATGCATGACCTTGAGATTTCATTTATAAACTTTAAATAGTTTCATTTAACTATAACTATTTAAAGATAAATAAATTTATTAATAACAAATAACAATCTTTACTTTTTAATTCAAATTTATATTCGCTTCTCATTTTGATCAATTAAACATCATTTTATTTAACACAATTTACTTTTAAGATATATTTATAAATATAAATATATATAAATATAAATATTCAATATATTATTAACTATGAATTTGCTCTTGAATAAATTATAAAATCTTAAAAAAGCGTAACAAATTACATAAAAAATTTTATTCATGAGAGTGCACGAATAGATTGCTCATGTGAACATTGCTTTATCAACTTATACTATAACTTAATGCTATATTATATTATAAATTACTATGAATCTTATTTTAAATATACTTTTATTTATTATAATTATAATAAATTCATAAAGATTATTATTATGATTATTATAATGATTATGTATCTACAACTTTAGAGAAAAAATCTCACTAATATCCATGCAAAAAATGGTGGTTTTTATCATTTTAATTTTACCATTTAAAGCATTTATTTCCAGATTAATGTATTTTTTATTAAATTATTAAATATTATAATTATTATTGTATATAATATTATGATTAATATTTATATAAAATATAATATTAATTAAATATAACTGGTGCATTATATAGAATAATTTAATATTTCAGTTATATGTATTGTATTCTATTTTACAGTAACATTTATAATATTAATTATAATATAATATATTTAATAATATATTATATAATTTTTATATTTTCAGCATATTTTATATAATTTTATGTGTAAATTATTGCATATTTTAAAAGATATATATATTATTACTTCGAATAGTAGCTCATTTTGTTCGCTAATGCAATTTTTGTTAACATTAAAAGATGTAATCCCAGCAAATGATTAGAAACGGTTAGTTAATGATGTCTATACCTAATCAGGATTCTACTGTATTATACAACATTTATTACAACAAATATATACATTATATTGTAATAACAATTTAAGTTGTTCGCTATTTTATCAAGAAATTAAGAAAAAGGTTAGTTATTTATATTATTAATTATATAATTTATTTTTAATATAAATTACATCGTGCATGTTTATATCACTAATTATATAAATAATCAAATTAAACATATATTATATATCTAACAAAACAAATGGTTAAGATAATGATATGAATTAGATATTAGTTATATTTTAAAATAATATCTACCTGTGTAAAAGTTTGATATTTAAAATATTGATTAATAAACTGCTTATGTTGAAAATAACATAAGCTACCTTCACAAAAAAATAAAGCCCGAATATCTAGAAAATATTTCATCACGGATATCTGCGAGAATAATATTAGCCAGATTTTATTTAAAACTTGTTATAAAATCTCCTTATATTCTACCGATATCTGTAAACTTTCAAATAAGATATGTGAGAATTCGTAAATATACGAGAATTATTTATAATTTGTTAAATTATTTGAATCATTAATCTACGTCTGTACAATACATATGCGTAGAGCCTGCTAATAAAATATCCTCTATTGAATTCATTTAATTATTGTTGAATTAGTATATATTAGTGATGTAAATGATGCCGAAACGAGACCTTCATTTTTGGAGAAAAACGAGCCCGAGCCGGACCTAGATTATAACCAAACGAGACCAAGCTGAGTTGAGACTTTAGGTAACTGAGACTGAGACTGCATTGGTACTTTGAGCAGCATTTACATCACTAGTATATATATAAATTTATATTTGGAATATTATAATATAAGATATATAAAAAATAAAAATTTAATAATAATATTTATTTAATTTTAATTTTAATTAATAGTACTATTTTCTATCGCTAGTATATTTACAATAAAATCCTGTGATATTAAAACTATCCGTCGACTGTTTTAAATAAATAAAATCAGGCTAAATCATTCTTACGGATATCTGCGAGAAATATCTGACAAATAATCCGGCTATTTTTTGGTGTGAAGGCAGCTTTACTCTTTCAGTGGATTATATTCTTTTAAAAGATATAATAGTGAGACTAATCTAACTATTAAAATGAATATTATAATATGATAACAATTTATAATATTAATTGAGTTAATATGATTATTTAGTTTTGGAAATAACCTATTCAAAGGTTGGCTAATACTCATTTGTTTCTTGTACACATATCTACTACATATTGTGTATGATCATAGCTTTACGGGGCGATATTTAATGAAGTAATATATATATAATATATACATATTATATATATATATATATATATATATATATATATTGTTATTGTTATTTTGGTAGTGTCTTTTCAGGAACTAGAACAGGAACTAGGTAAGATAACTAAGAAGTTTCCACTTATAACTATATGGCTCTAATGTCCCTTCGAAGACTCTCTCATGATAGGCATCCATTGTTTTAACGAGAACCGATCATATATTTATACACAATTATATAAGATCACTACTAAATATTATTTTAAGACCTATTATATTGGTCCTTACGAGGCTCGATCCGCGTCCTACTGTATATATATATATATATATATATATATATATATATATATATATATATATATATATATATATATATATATTAATATTAATATATATATATCTGTGTATCTGATACCTATGGCATTAGCCAACAAACCTATTATAAGTAGTATCTAGTTGTAAAGAAATGAGATAGTATGGAAATTGAATATTTTTAACATAAAATAAATCTATTATGATAAATAGATTAAAATAGTTAATATAAACTCTTCATAATGTAATTTTATTTTTAGAAATTCTCTACAACGAAATTGTATATAATTATATTATATAGTATATAATTGTTATAATGTTTTATATAAACAATAAAATATCTTTAATTTAATTATACAATAGATCTAACAAAATAATGTTCAATATTTAAATAATTTTACTAATATATTTTGTATATCATTATAAAAAGCTACTATAGGTTAATAATTCTTGAAATGTATAATACCATCAGAATTAACATGTATATGAATACAGTTGGGACATTGTTACGTTACGAAAACACACCCTATTTCTCTATATATATATTTAATTATATCCTAATTATTTCTCTATATATATATTTGAATATTTATTATTAATTTGTTAATATCTATGAATAAGTAATTATTATTCAATGGATACTGTAGTATAGTAATGCTATACTAGTAATAGTGATATACTATAGTAATACTAGTATTTTTATTCATAAGTATATAGATAATAAATATAACAAATCTATTTTATTGAACATGATAACAACAGTTTAGTATATTATATCTAATATATCCTATAATATTTAAGTTAGCTATTATAATATTATATACAATAAATCTAAATAACTGTTATATTATTAATATATATATATATATATTAATATGTATTTAATAAATACTATTTGTATATGAATATAATGAATATATGTATGTATATATTTACTCCATCTATTATTCTTTATGTTAATTGACTTATCAATATGAAATCAGTGTAGTATTGGATAAAGTATGTGTATATAAGGTATATATATATGTATATATGTGTGTTTGTGTGTGAGATTTTGGGATTGTAGTAGTAGCAGTAGCAGTTTCAGTAGCTGTAGCAGTAGCAGTAGAAATAGCAATAGTATAATTTATTTAAACACAACATTATAATTTTAAATAAATTGTTGGGAAGTGAGACCTATAGTAATGGTGAAATCCAAACAAGTTATATAGTAATGAGCGGCTTCACCACATATAAATCTATGGTGACATCCATAATAAATAAAATACAATGTAAATAATAAAATTAAATTGTTTGGGAAAGTGTTATTAAATTGTATTTCATAAATTAAGTTAGTCCAGTTCAAGTAAGTATCTAGTTTATTTTAAATTTGTTTAAGTTTTTTTAGTTACTTTTCATCCTGGGTATTTTATTCAGGTGAGAGTTGTTAGTAGTGATTGATTGTATTTTAAAAGTATATTATTTGATGACCTCAAGTTATTATATCATTAAATTCAATTGATTCTTTGATGTATATAGGACATTTAGTATGTATTGTGGTATAATATAATATTTAGAATTATAATACAATATAATATTTAGAGTTTTGTAAATGGAAATTTTTTAAATGTAATTCAGTTTAGTTTTGTTGGTAGTATGTAGTAAATATTCTGTATGGAAACCAAAAATAGTCTGAAGGTTTGGTTTATAATTTTATTAAGTCTTTTTTCTTGTAGTTCATGCAAAGATTATTCTAAGGATGCTTCACAAAATATTTAGTTAATGTAGGGGAAGTCTCCGATTACCGACCCCCTCTCATATCTCAGTAACTATAAGATATATCAACAAATTATATATATATATATATGAACTGTTAGTATTTTAATTAAAAATATAAATAAGTATTTTATTTAAAAAAATATTTAATCCTATAATTGTTATTTGATAAAATGTAATATTCTGTTTTTACTTTTTAAATATTTGAATAATAACTTTTTTTAAATCATTGTAAATACTTTATTAATTAAAAGAAAACTTGATTTTATGCATAATAGTGTATATCAATAAAATGTTTATAACTATTATAAACATAATTTAATTTGAATAACTATTAACGAATATATCTTAATTATAGCAACCCATATTATTATCATATTACCGACCCCTAAATTACCCTAATACCGACCCCATGTGATTTATAATATCTAATCAAAATAGATCCGTATTTTACTTTAAATTAGGTCATAAGTAGTTTGTGTATCATTGATATATATCATATATAAATATATACAATGTATACATTTAAATAGTAATATACACTATTTCAATATAATTACTATAAAGTTTAAATTTAAATTTAATATTACTATTAAAACATAAATTCAATAACAAATAAATTGTGTGCATGTTATAATTAATTATATTTATGTATATCTATTATTTTTTTTGGATATTATAATACTACAATTAGTTATACCACGATTATTATAGGGGGTCGGTTATAGGAGAGGGGTCGGTATTAGACACATGTATCCGATTACCGACCACCCTGTTTATTCTTAAAGAGCCATATTATTCATTGCCATAATATTACCCTAATTACAAACTTTTAAATAAATATAATTAATATTGAATAAGTTATCACAAATAATCGTTTAAGGGTCAGTAATCGGAGACTTTCCCATATATCACTAAGTAGTATATTACAGTAATCAAGTTTCAATGTTATTATCTTGAGAGATGTTTGGTTTATTTGTTTTACTTGATATAGTTTATTGTTACATTATATTATTGTTGATGACATTTTATTATTTTATTTTAAGTATTTATCTAGTTCACAACTAAAGTTATTATATAATTTTTTATATTATTTCAGTATTTTCCACTTTTATGTGAGAGGGGATGCGGAATTATTATTAGTTATGCAATATAATAAATGCAGTGTTGAGCCTATTAAATGTTAAGTAGCGATTTTTGAAACATATTTCTATTTCAGTAGTTATTTATTTATTTTAGTTATCTTTATTTATGGTGTGTATCTATGCACCATATAATATGTATATACTGAATATGTATTGAATATACTGTATACACATATATGTGTATATATGTTTGTGTTTGTATATATATAATAATCAGAGTTTGGGCATTAGCCTGGATGAACGAAAAAGCAGAGCTTATCAAGTCGTTCACCAAATGTGATTGTGGGGGGAAAAATTATGTATAAAATTAAAATAATATTAAATAAAATATTAGATTATAATATAAATTTCTATCCAGGATATCAGTAAAAAAATAGTCATAAAAAAATCTACCTAGAATACTTTATATCGATTGCCAATGAAAGTCGATAAAGGTGTATCAACTTGGAGGATTTGGGGTTTCTATATCCAATGCCTTAAGGAACTCACTTTCGCCAAGAGTAAGAGCACTGGCAACAATTGCCCCCACACAACAATTGCATCCTCATCCCCGACACGAACCATTACCAGCAACATAAATAATCAATACAAAGTACTCGTGAATATCTTATATTTAATATTTAATATTTAAAACAAAAAATTGACTTCCTGAATAGAAAATAATACTGAATGTTAAATAAAATTTAAATAAAATGTAATATGTAAGTAATTAAAAATAAGTAATAACAAATATGTACAATTAAAAACTTAATACAAAAATAAAAATAAAAATAAAATAAAATTGCAAAAAACCCCACAATCATTCTCATCATGTATTTAAAATAAATAATTGAATAATATGTACCTACAAAAATATAAACCAATAAAACACAAATATTAAAATTGTATAACAAATTATAAAAATATATTAAAAAAAAACTATAACTAAAAGCTATAAAAGCTATAAAACTATAAAAATAAAATATATAAAATAAATACTGATAATATAAGGTAGCAAATAAATTAATATATCACATAATACAATAATTAAAAATAGATTATAAAAATATAAAATTAAAATTAATAAGACGATATCATAAATGATTTAAAAATTGTTTTAAAATTATTCAATTTCGTAATATTTCTTATTTTTTGTGGTAATCTGTTCCACAGCATTGGACCAGTATTCGATAAACAAAATGCTTTTCGGTCAGTTCGTACTTTTATTCTATGAAACAGATTTCCATTATAAGATTTAGCTTTATATAATAATTGTAAATTCTTAGGTAAAATATTATTCCTAGCTCGAAACATAAATTTTATACTATTCATTTTTACAATATCGTCAAATTTAAGAGAATTAGAAATAGTATAGAAATTTGTATACATAGAATGAGTATTACAAATACATTTTATTGCTCTTTTTTGTAAAATGAAAATATTTTTTAAACTGGATTTGAAGGTATTCCCCCAAATATTTGAACAATAATTAAGATGTGATAAAAATAAAGCATTATATAATAAAATTAAAGATTTCATATTTAATTTATTTTTAACTTTGTGTAAAATTGCAATTGTTCTAGAAAGTTTACTTGAAACATAATTGAGTTGCAATTTCCAATTCAATTTACAATCTATAATAACACCTAAGAACTTTATTTCACTTACTTGTTTAACTTTAATGTTATTAATATTCAAATCCATATTAATATTAATATTTTTATTTCTTATATTAAATAATAATACATTCGTCTTACTAATATTGATATATATATATATATATATATATATATATATATATATATATATATATATATATATATATATATATATGTTTGTATATTTCATAGATTATAGAATAATATTATTGATAATACAATATTTTATATATTAAATATACAATGTAAAATGTACATTTCAAAATATACAATTATACACCATCAAAGCCCTGGGGATTTGACACTACTATAGTAGTAGTTTACTACTTTGTATTTGTTCTATAAATAGATTTAAATTCATAATATATGTATACAATACAATATTGTATACAATGAGTTATTGTCTATAACTCTATAAACCAGATGTCTATATTTATTGAAAACATGTGTATAAATAAAATATGAAACAAAGATGCCTTATTTAGAATAGTAGTTTCTATTATACATCATATAAATAATATTACAAAGTAAGTATATTTCTTTGAAAATAAATTGTAATAACAAATACATTATCAAAGTAATACAAAAGAATATATATATATATATATATATATATATATATATATATATATATATATATATATATATATATGTATATATATATATATACATACTTAAATATATATTATACATGTGCACTATTATAATACTCAATAATATTTATAATTATAATATTTAATATTAATTAATTAAAGCACTTACACGGGTCGCCTGTAAATAAAGCGGCCGATAATGAATTAATAAGCGGATCCCGAGCGTACACGCGCGGCGCCGTAGAAGACATATTTGTTTGTTTACTCTTGCGGACAAATATCTGATTACCGATGAATTGCGGCGTTACTATGGTAACCAGTGATTACGTAACGTGACGGTGGACGCGCGCGCGCGCATTAACGTCATCACGTGATCACCGAAATAGAGTTAGAGTCGCGCGCGCCAGTGCCGCCTCTATCGGCGAGGTTTATTACGAGAGGATTTTTATTGGCGTCGAATTTTATGTTTTAATCAATTTTATAATCCGTAGTATTACGCGTGTTTTATCGTTTGGCGGCCGTATTGTCTCGTAGTGACCACAGTGTCCACCAGGGTTACGTAACGCTATACGGACACTATAAACACAGAGAGAGGCACCGCCCATCCATCGTGTGCCATCTAAAACATCGATTATATCGTAGCGTGGTAACATGTTATGTAATAGTTATTTGTTAACCAACCTGTTATTATACGGCTTACGTTCATATGAATGTATATATTATATATAGGTATAGTAACTATTTAGGTATTAGGTATATGTTATAATAAATGAGCATAGTTTTAATACTATTTGTATATTTATATAAACATACAAATAGTACATCACGTGAGTCACGTGATTTGACCCTCTCGGTTATTTATAGCATAGTAGTATACGTCGTATATGATCTCTTGGATAGACTATTTTATCCGATATTTGTATTGTATATTTATATCCTGATTTGCTAATTAAATATGTATCAATAACTAAAATAATAAATTATTATATTACATATTATATTAAATACTCTTTTAGTTTATAGTATATATATATATATATATATATATATATATTATAGATTATTATATTATAGAGAGTATTTTGTACAGAGAATAGCCAAATATAATCAATTATTTATATATACTTATAATTGATTTGTGATAATATGTTATTATTTATATATATATATATATATATATATATATATATATATGTATATTTCATTTGATCTCATTTCACAATGTATGTATATACTTCACTGTCATGAATCGTAAAACTATATTGTTTTATTAGCTATCTATATTATGCATTAACTAGTATATAATGTGAAATGTTTGTACAAGAGTAACTTATAATCTAATTAATAAAATTGTCCTACAAATTAACATATATATATTAATTAAATATAATTATATATATATATATATAAATTGAAATAGAACAATTTGAAAACATGTATATATCACATTTTATACAACAACAGAGGTTATATAACAACTACTACACGAGTATCGAGATGGTTTGTTTATAAAGGATTATTTACCAGTTCGTTCTACACTGGTGTATATTCGTCGTGTGTCAATCAATGCCTAGCGCTTGTAATCCGTTATAAATTATTTAATTATGCAATATTTAATTATGAACTGACACATCGAAAAATAAGAGTATATGTATTATTACATATTCCCTCGTGTACGGTCTTATATAAACTTTATGTATATGCCCTATGGGTTAGAATGAGAGAGGGGATATATATATATATATATATATATATATATATATTTATCTCTATATGTATCTCTATAGAGTAAATTAATGTACAATTTCTATATATTGTAAACAATCTAAAGTATTTTGTATATATATATATATATAAATATAATACACATATATATAAGATGGGAAATAAACTCTAGAAAAAAAAATCAATATATGATTGATAACATTCTATAATATCCACCTACATATGACATAATATTTTACCATTTATAAAGATTTATAAAGATTTTCTTATAATATCATTTTTTCTGTATTTTAAAAACTAAAATAAGAAAAATATAATATTGTATTCATTTATATATAATATTATATATATATATATACGTAATTTTAAATTAAAAGTACATCCAAAGATTTTCCGAAGGTAATTACCTATCTTTAAAGATGCTTCGCAAAATCTTTGGTACATCTATGAATTACAATTGTTTTCAAAGTATTGTTAACATGATAAGGTATTCTTAAAAATATATATTAAATATATTTAATTATAAACTTATAAATATAATTATTTATATTATATATAATATAGTATACTAAGAATAGTAAGTGTTAAGTATGTAAACATATCATCGAAAAGTAAGTGTTCCGAAAACATATTATTTGAGATATCAAAAATAAACTCATAACAATTTTACCGAATTTTTATAGGTTTAAAGTAGTTCTCCAAATAATATTTTTTGCGGAACACTTACTTTTCGATATATATGGAATTTGTATACATATTTTAATTTAAGATTATATTAGGGCATTATTTTTCGAATTTACATGTAAACAGATACGAATCCAAAAATAGATTTTAGTTCTTTCACCCGTCGCATTTGCGCTAGTGTCGTTTTTATTTCAATAAATCGGTCGAGTGAACCATCTTTCCCTCGAAAAATCTTTGATATTAATACAAAAATAGTATACATAGTTAATATATATATATATATATATATATATATTCACATTACTGTTTAATTACATATATATATATATATATATATATATATATACATATATTATATACTATAGTATACTATACTATATATAGGTAGTACAACGCGTGTATCATATGTATATATATACACCGTTTGTTTGACATGCATGTCATCGTTATGTTAACATATATGACTCATCACGAGTCATGACGCATCACGAGACGTATACGATATCTATAATTTCTATATATAGATTGTAATCTCATCGCCACTCGAACTGTTACTTTAATGTGTGTGTGGGTGTACCCGGTGAGTTATACAACGTGTTGGCCTATAGGCATCGTATGGGGTGGAGAGGGGTGGAGGGGAGGGCACTAATTGCATTACCTCCCGAAGGCATCGCGTGTAACTTACTCTAATGACCTACCTACGCGGTAGAGGTCATTAGAGATGACCTCTAATACTTGTAACCATTATACTCGTGACTACACTGTATACGGTTATTTAAGGGGGTGTAACGTAAAGGGGTGTAACTGAAGTTATGATGTAATCGCATTCATTGAACACCTGTTTAGTGACCGTGTATTATTTATGTGTTGGCTAACAATAAAATAACAAATGCTATTTTTAATAAAATTTATAATTGCTATATATACAATATACAATTATCCTCCATATTATCCGGAATATTATGAAATTAACCTTGGATATTGATATTTCAAATATTTCAATATATATATATATATATATATATATATATATATATATATACACATATATATATCTATATACAGTAGAAGCTCGGTAACTCAACATGCCGATAACTCAACATTGCCGATAACTCAACATCCACAAAATATTTGGTTGGATTCGTATCTTTTACATGTTAACAAAAACTCTATTACTCAACAAATATAACTCAACATACATATAACTCAACATCGTTTTTATAATCCTAGCCTATACATTACATGTAAATATACATCCGATAACTCAACATTTATGATAAATTAAAATATCACAAATATATGTTGTTGGATTCGTATCTTTTACATGTAATAAAACTACATTGCTCAACAAATATAATTCAACATACATTATTCAACATGGTTTTATTTAATAATATATGGATATAAATATATAAACGTAAAAATACAATTACAATTATTATAATATCATACGAGTACTATTTTGAATGCATTTATGTGAACAAAACATTAATTAAGTCATTCATTTATACATCCGATAACTCAACATACTCGCTAACTCAACATGAAAACTCCGTCCCGTCAATGTTGAGTTATCGAACTTTGACTGTATATATATATATATATATATATATATATATATATATATATCTATTGATTTACATTTATTTTATATGCTTAAAGTTATATCCATTATATATATAAATAATGTATATAGCCTTATATATTATAAATTATTTATAAAAAATAGATAAACATACACACACACAATACATATATATATATATATATATATATATATATATATATGCATGATGATGTGAACCTACATAATTACATATACTACGGTATAGTATTACAACTACTACAATAGAAGTCATTCTATACGTCATTGAATTCATCACCACGTATAAACATTAGGACAGCGGTTCTACGCAAACGGTGATATAATATACACGTGTAGTTCAACGTTGTTAAGTACCGGTTGGAAATGCCACACACACACACACACACACATACACACACGGTCGCATAAGTAATGACTTTTCTAATGGTCAACCGCGGCCAGCAATGGTCATCGGTTACGCCGGCAAGACCTCTAATTAGTCTAGGATGCGGGTAACTTAAATTTATGATTATTGTTATTTATACATGACACTAGGGCACACCGCGAATTCGAGTTTCTTTCGATGCGTGCGTCGTACCGGCGGTGGGCGTGTCTACTTTCCGGAGTAGGCGTGTCGATAGTCATCGCTTTTGGCGTGCGTTACTCTATCTATTATGTTACGATTTACGATAATAGACGATATGCTTATTACGATTATAGTCAATAGCAATCTATTTATAGAACTCAAACTTTCATCGTGTTAGATAATCAATTGGATAGTTTTCGCAAGGAATTCAACATTATGAAATTTAAATTAATTACATTTTAATATTTTGTACGATTACATTTCAATATTTTGTATGATTACACTATTTCTAAATTTCAATATTCTAAATACAATTTATACAATGTCTCAATATAATTATTTATTGATAATATTAGATAATATTATTTTACAAATAAATAAATAGTGATTATTATCAAATATATATTGTTCAACATTCGCTATTGAAATTATCAATATTATAAATTTGTATTTCGAAATAGATCTATACATATTTATTTGTATTTGTACTTATTATTATAGTATTATTCTTAACACCAATCATAACGATTATCATAGAAGCACATCTATAAAATTACTAATTATATATATAATAATGGTTTTGTAATAAAACATATGTCAAAGTAATACATATATTACCTATAGACATATACTAATAACATATAGGTCATAATGCCACAAGATAATACCTATTATAGAAACAAAATAAAATATTTTATTAAACAAATTGTAAGTAAATTTTTATTTCAATATCATAAAAAATATAAAAAATTCTTGTAACCATTTAGTTAGTGAGTATGTAATATATAATTATAGCTAACTATTTATATAGGTTAAAACACATTTATGTGCACGAGTAACAATGGTAATGTAAACTTGGTTTACTTTTAAGGGAATACATTGTCCGATATATATTTGTATCGGAATTCCCTTAAAAATAAGCCAAGTATAGTATACATATAATTACAAAAGTAAACTATGTATATGTTTCAATTATTTATTTTTATTACATATTAACTAATTTTTGTATCTATCTATTTATCTATATATTAAATATTTCAAATAATGTATTTCGATCAATATAAAGTATTTTACATGCTCGGTATAATGATAATAATGTGAAATTGAATGTATTTGTGTGGTCTCGAGGATATATGCTTATTTATATTATTTTTATTGTATGTATTTAAAAATGGTATGTTAACGAAACATATATAATATTATATTGATACTGTATTTAAAAATAATTATAATATATATAAAATACAAAATTATCTTTTAAAAAAAATATTTTTTTCAAATTATTACAATAATACATTATTGTTTGTACATACTTTCAAACATTAATTTAAACGATTTTACACCAAATTTGTATAGTTTTTTATATATTCTATTGAATAAAAAAAGTAAATATCCATATTATTAGAATTTGTATACAATTATTATACTATATAATATATAGTATATATAGTATATAGAATATAGTATATATAGCAGCATCATAGTAGCACTATACAAATAAATTAATGCATAAGAACATGTATACCATTTACACAAATGCCACAATATTAACTGATATTTATTGTATTATATATATAATATATAAACTATATTATTTTATAAAAAAATAATGAACTTAAAGATTTATTACAATATAATGCAAATAGCGATTATAACCCATTATAAAACCGTTGTTTATTTTACAATATTATTTGTCCATTTTTATTTTAAAAATCAAAAATATATCTAAATCTGGAAATCACTATATATAGTATGTACAAAGATTTTGCGAAGCAAAGATATAACACTACCTACGCATGCAACGTAATTTAGTAATATCCCCAACCGCTGCTAGCAGTAGTATCGAAATCACTGAAATAGATTTAGGTTCGGCTCTGTTTGCATACAACAATGTTTTCATTGCTCTATTAAATTACATGCAATATAAATTAACTTTTACTTACTAAATATATACTTATTATATTTAAAACATAAATATCATATTTGTTTGTTATATATTAGTAATGAACACTTAGTTTTCATCATATAAATATTAATTTAAAGCATATTATTTAACATTTTAAAAGTGTATAGTTTGATACGAATTTACATTATAAACAACGCATAGTTCCTAAAAGTAACCCGCTATAGGTGGCACCAGGGTATTTTGTATACAAATTCGAATTACACGATTTCGCGTAGGTGTTATATCTTTCCTTCGAAAATCTTTGGTATGTATACATACCGATATAACTTACAAATATACTACTACTACTACACTACTTTTGCATATAAATATATATAACCAAACAACCATATTCGAAGTTATAATTTATATTTAATACGGTTGCGCGTTCGATCGAATATTATTAATTTATTTAAGAAATTAATCTTACATAATACATAATGCAATTTTAATGAAAGGATCGGCGCGCCACCTACCGCCCGATCCCGAAGGGACCGCGGCCACCATATCAAAAGACCAACTATAGTCGATATATCCGGCCGAGCAGGAGAAGATGAAAACTACAGCATCCTCTGGGACTGCGGACATATCGACCACTCCGGACCGATAGGTCGCAGTAGCCGACAACCGCACCCGCACCGAGGTCGGCCGGACCCGCACCGATATCGATTATTATTCGTTATCGAAGCATCTAGAGCTAGAGGAGGAGGCGGTCACGCATCGCTTAACACGCAGCCGAGTAATTTGTTTACGACGAAACAATCAGATTATCGTCCGGCGGCGTGTGTTCGCGTGCGTCGTCGAGAGCGTCGTGTTGGCGTGCGTTTATTATCTAGATGTATAGTCGTAGAACGAAATCGACCGAGGAGATGATTATCGTTGTTGTATTGTAGTTTACATTTCAACACGTATTGTCATCTTTATGATTAACTATATCATACTATGTGTTTATGTACGTTTCCGTATTATATACGAAACGATTACATATGCATACAATGTATACTATAGTTTCCGTTTAATAACCTATAGATAACGTTTAATTAAATATGTTATCAATTTATATAATTAGTAAATTATTAATATAACTGGTTTATTCACTAAAAGTTATGGCAAACATCTATATAAAAATATATATATTTTTTGAAATATATTTCATATAACATATGTTATGTTATACAATTTGTTATAACATATATATATATATATATATATATATATATATATAATATATATATTGTATATCACATTGTTCTTTGAGATTAAACATATTTATAAATAACTAATCATAAAGGTCCTATGCAAATATTACTAATAGATATAATAATTTCAATGTAGTTATGTAAAACCAATTATATATAAATATATTAATTTAGACTACCCTCTTTATGAGAATAGATTATGAGATAATATCTGGTATACCATATACCTGGTATACCATAAGTAGAGTATACAATATTAGAACTTAGCTTTGTATACAAAAAAAGTACATATGGTTACTCAATAAACTATTTTAATTTCATATAAATATATATATATATAGATTTTATTTCAAATATATTTTATAATTTTATTATAAAATGACAAAAATGTATATTAAATTGTTTTTTTTGTAAGATATGATTTCCCATTATTTCCCATGATTTATTTATTTATATATGACTATATATATAGTTTTCTTAGTATTTGTTATTATATGTTGACAAACACATTAATGGCATAAATGAGTTTCATAATTTGTAATTACATATTAATTATATGTATGTTAAACATAATGTTATGCATATATAACTACTGTTTATATATTATATTATATTATATACACATATATGTGTGATATATAATATGTTACATATTTTATTTAATGTATCATTTTTTTAATATCTAATATAAAACAATGTACATAATAAGTCAATTATAAAATGATTACAATTTTTACAATATATACAATTTTAAATGAAATTTTTCTTTTATTGATAATGATTTTTTAAAATGTTGAATATATTTGTTTATATATTTATTTTAAATCTTATAAAATAAAAACATATATATATATATAATATTTATATAATTATATGGTTATATCGATCATTAAATTATTATTATATTATAATATAATTATTATTTAATATATTACATAATTCTTAAATATAATTGTTAAATTTATAATTATAATTAAAATTTAATTTATAATTTGTTATTAATTGATTCCTCGTGTCACTTTGTAAAATGTAATTAAATATATTTAAAAAATTTTAAATACCATAAATAAGTTTTACCATTACAATAAAAAATATATAATATAATTGAAAATGATATATTCGAAAATAGTATATTTGTCATTAAATTATTTATAGATGTTATATAATTTTTATATAATTTATATAAAAAACAATTTTATTATACAATTGTATATAATCAACATTTTATTTTAGTCTCCTATATTATTTCACACTGGAAGGTTTACTATAAGTCATTATTACATTATTTCAGTCATATTATTTTATAAAATTAACACATATATATATAATAATTAATATAATAATCAATATATTATCCTTATTATCACCATTTATGTGATACAATTAATACATTGTATTATACATTTACTTTTAAATATGTACAATAGTTATGTAAAGGGGGTATCACACTACAACTTTCTAGAAATATTGGTAGTGAGATATCCCCTTAGATATACTTAATAATGTATCCTACCTATAGGTAAAATATATATATTTATATATATATATATATATATATATATATTTGATGATAATGATAGTGATTTTAGTGATATTTATTATACACGATTCAATAATAGTATATTAACATATATGTAATAGTAAATTTACTTACTATTATCGAATGAACCTGAACGTTTGTGAAATCAAACGAATAATGTATAAATATATATAAACGGAAAATAAGAAATAAATATAAATAAACCAATATATATATATATATATATATATATATATATATATATATATACCATATACGCCGTATATGATATACGGTATATATATATAGTGTATGTAGGGTTATAATATCATAATATAGTAATAACTATTCAATATTAAATTAATTCATTAGCAAAATATTTAATTATATTGAAATCACAAAATTATAATAGTATAATTGTTTATATAAAATAGACTTGCTAAATAGTATTAATAATAATACCGGGAAGACATAAAAATATTATAAATATATATATATAATTATTAAGATTAATTATATAATTACTATAGTAATTTCTACTGCATACTATAGTATATGATTATATTATACAATAAACTATAGTTTATAAAATAATTATAATTCTTTTTAAACCATATGGGTAATATAAATTTAAACCATATATCCACATACATATGGTCTATTAAAATGTTATATATTATTCAATACTAGTTGATATAACCTTTACATTATACAATATATACAATATGTAAATGAAATAAATGTATGGGAAATCAATACATTTTAATTACATAATTGTATATTTTTAATTATTTTTAAATAAAAATGAAATTAAAAAAAAATTATATAAACTTTTTCTTAGAAATAAATATCCATGTATTATAATAATTTGTACATAATAATTTGCTTGGTATTAATATTATAAAATAAGTGTTAATTAACATTTAATTAATATTTATCTATTTGCATATATTTTGTAAACTACTAATATATATATATATTATAATTAAAGATTAGCATACATATACATAAACATATTATATGCTACATATTATATATGCA
>OZ025243.1:71424261-71679261 GCA_964019155.1 Osedax fenrisi | reverse complement strand
TATCACGCACATTATGCGTGTGTGTGTGCGTGCGTATATAGAGTGTATTTATATGTTTCTATTTATAAATTAAAATCAGTACAATTAATAATTATATTGAATTATTATTTAAACACATACGAGTATATAATACCTTTATATGGTGTGTACATATACACATACACATAGGTATACACACACCTACACACACCTAGACACACACCTACTCGCATATACACACTCAGTTAGCGTCGATCACGCACTATTATACAAATATATATATACACAAACGCATATACCTACATACACATACACACACATACATACACACACCAACACAAACACACGCACATACACACGCGCTCGTGTTATCTGATTAACGTCACTCACCGCTGCCGTATACACCCTATAGGGTCCTGTATACACCCTAGCGCCTCGCTAGAATCGCTCTGAAAGCGGAATTATTAAATAATTGTTCGCCGATACACGCACGCATAATCGTATCACTTTCGGAGATCATCAGTAATTAATAGTAATAACAGTAACAATAATAACAATATAGCAATGATGACCGATACAATGTTGCGATAGATAGCCAGCCTAGCGCAATAGATACGGGGGGGGGGGGTGGGGCACATAATTAATTAATGGTGGTGAGGGGGGGATCACTCGTCTAATAACACACACACGCGCACACACACGCGCGCACATTAGCGTACCTATTCGCACCGCACATGCGCACACACGTGTGTTATCTTATCGCGGTCATCTCAACCACCTCGTCCGGTAGCCATTGTCCGTCGTTACCGACCCGACCGCCGCGCTTGTTGTAGCTACATCTGGTCATTCGGCGCAACACAATGCCCCTATTGTTTACTTAGCGGCGTTGTAATACGCGAACGATGCGACTCGAGAGCAGCATCGCAGCGACCTCTATTGTTCTGTACTAGCGTAAAATCAAACTACATCTATAGAGAGAGCTCCAGCTTGTAGAGTTTTTTATTATAGTAGTATTCTTGGTGGAGCGACGTAAACAATGGAGACATACATGTGTTCACACAATGGGGGTAATTCAATAAGTCGTTCATAGAAGTCGCTTGCCGATGTTGATCGTAGCTTACGAGGGCGTGACCTTATTAGTTATACCCTGGCGAACAAAACAGCGCTACTATCTAGCATGTCACTCGACCTTGACATAGTCTCGCGAGACCGTGACCTCAATTCTCTAGTTTTCTAGGTATAGCATATTATGTAATTCGTCAGTACGTGTGAAATATTGTATTATATATTATATTATTATAATTAAATAAATAATAAATAATAAATAAATAATAATCATTGATATATATATATATATATATATATATATATTTAGTTACATACGTAGAATATTGTTATGACTGTTGTATCATAGATTTAGGATATACAATTATATATATATATATATATATATATATAATATAATAATATATGTTTCAACTTTGTATAATCATCTATATATATATAGTAAATTGAATATTAGCACGCAACAGGTTGTTATTGAAAAATTATAATTTAAACCATTAATAATGTATAGGTTTTAACTGGATTACCATGTTAGCCCGAGAAACGCTCGAACCTTAGTTCACATAGTAGATAATATCTACTAGATATACCAGTAGCCTATCGGTATGCCCTTGTTAATAGTATATCATCTAGCTGACACTAATATTGGCTGGCAGTTGTAAACAATATTTAATAATCATAACATAATAGTTTGTTTATTCCGAAATTTCACGTCAATGGCATATTTGTATTAATTTAATAAGTAGGTAATTTGATTCGCGTGTAATATAGTAGTAGTAGTAGTAGTAGTAGTAGTAGTAGTAGTAGTAGTAGTAGTAGTAGTAGTAGTAGTAGTAGTAGTAGTAGTAGTAGTAGTAGTAGTAGTAGTAGTAGTAGTAGTAGTAGTAGTAGTAGTAGTAGTAGTAGTAGTAGTAGTAGTAGTAGTAGTAGTAGTAGTAGTAGTAGTAGTAGTAGTAGTAGTAGTAGTAGTAGTAGTAGTAGTAGTAGTAGTAGTAGTAGTAGTAGTAGTAGTAGTAGTAGTAGTAGTAGTAGTAGTAGTAGTAGTAGTAGTAGTAGTAGTAGTAGTAGTAGTAGTAGTAGTAGTAGTAGTAGTAGTAGTAGTAGTAGTAGTAGTAGTAGTAGTAGTAGTAGTAGTAGTAGTAGTAGTAGTAGTAGTAGTAGTAGTAGTAGTAGTAGTAGTCAGGGTAGTAGTACAGTATCGCATGCCCAATATAATATCTACAGCGTCCACTAATTACGGCCGTATACGGCTAGCATCTCGGCGTGTGTAAAGTTTTATTGTTGCATTACGTAATATATTTTATTGCATAATACGGCGGTATCAGGCGATCCTCGTATAGGTTATAGCGGCCGAGAGGAACGGTTAGATAATTACTAAGGGGCTCGTTAACAATAGCGTGTGTGTGAGCGCACGTATGTGTGTGCGTGCGTGTGTGTGCGATAGGGGGTTATCTAATCATGATTTACGACCCATTATAGGCGGCTCCCTCGCCCCCTCCTCCTTCCGTTACGTCATAGCCCGTATAACCCCCCCACCCCACTACAGAGGTATCGGTGTTACATAAGAGGCTAGTTTAACATCTTATGACCCAGTGCTCGCATTACTAGCATGCTAATAAGGGTTCACGATTCCTAATGATCAATATGATCAACTTCGCTATTTTTTTCTATAGTTTTATTACTGTATAAATGCTGGATATACATATATATATATATATATATATATATATATATATATATATATATATTAAGTTATCCATTGTATCAGAGCGTAGTATATGTGAATATATATATATATATATTATTTATAAACAATTAAATCTGACAATTAAATCATTAAATATATAATATAAACACATATTATATAAACGCACACACACACACACTTGTATATTTATTTAATACTAGAGCGACGTACATCAGTGCCTAGACAAACATCCAGATACACACACATACACACACATACACAGAAACACTACTACGTAGAGATATATCTGAGGTATCATCGTAAAGCGCCTACAGTTGAATGTATTCGAATAGGGTACAGAGTTGGGGGCGGGGGAACCTTGTTGTTTTCGGCATAGATTGTATAATATGATATAACCAGGCGTCGAATGTATGTAACGAGGAGTAGGGGGCGGGGGGGGGTTGTCCTGAAATGTAGTTATCAGCTAGAGCGTGTGTGTGTGTGTGTCGGTGAAACGTGTTTATGTTGGGGTGATCCATCACTCGAGTGTGTGTGTGTGTGTGTGCGAGTGTGCGGTGTGTTCCGTAGCTGTGGTCAGTGAGCGGTAGTGGTCACCGGCAGACCTTTGGCCGTATTGTTTACTGACCACCGCCACCACTACTGGCAGCATTAGTTGTAGCAGTAGTAGTAGTAGTAGTAATAGTAGTTAGTTTTTAGGTAACACACACACACGCGCGCTTACACACACACTCGTGTGTACGAATGTATAACATATCGCCATGTTACATATACACACCGCGGTGTGGCAGCACGGTATGATATTGTCGCATCGTCGACAGTGAACGAGAGTTGACGAGAGAGTAAAACACCGCCCCGGTTGTGGTGGTGGCGGCCGGCCGCGGTGGTGGTGGTCAGCATTGACCGTCGCGGCGCTAAACCACGCCCCCTCGCGCGTACCGGTCAACTGACCAATGGGCGAGCTAGCAGGACGTCGTCATTACGAACTGTTCGGTCATCATCATCATCATCGGCTCTCGGCTATCAATGCTGCTTCTCTATCTGGTCATCTCGCACATATACACATAACCATAGAATAATCACTAGTAATACGCACACACATATGCGCACATAGCATTGAATCAATCCAAGTTCTGGTAAGTTATCTAATTAAAGTTTATAATTCACCTAGTAATCGAAATTATTTAATCGAATGCTATTTTTAAATGTGTATCACTTTCCAGTCAAATAGGCCATTGAAATTATATAAAATTCCCGTATATATATATATATATAAAATTATTGTATACAATTTAATTTTAATTCATTTAATTTCTTATTTACATATACTTATGTCACTACAATAATTATCACAATGATTGTAAACATAAATATATCACAAACCTACTTATATATATATATATATATATATATAAATTAATCAACCCCGGGACAAATATATTATTATCACTATATACATGAATTATTCCCCAATTGATATTAAACTGTCAATATTATAAACTGTATATATATATATATATATATATATATAGTATTATTTAACCTATAGATTATATAATGTATCCATTCGGCATGCATTCATTATATGTCAGTGTTATTAAATAATATGCATATATAATACATTTATTTAATTATTATTTAATTAATATTTAATATATTATATTTATATTGGTTTATAATTATATTTATACTACACATAATATATATATATTTATCATTTTAGTAAATATAATAATATATATATATATATATTATAATTATAATATTATAAATTGAATATAGCTAATTAGCTATTAATCTATTAATAGATAATATTTAAATAACATTTACAAATGTATATATTTTATGAAATATAGCTTATTATTATTTATAATAGGTTACAATTATATTATTAAAAAATATGTATAATAAATAATATATTACATATTTTTAATTATTATCAGAGTATGTTGATAAATATAATGTTACTGTATTTAATGTTATTCATTTTATATTTAAATATATTTGGTTGATATAATATTATAACATTTATTTAAATACAAATATATATATATAATATGATTTCAACACACAACATTATTAATAAAATAATATTTGAAATATATTGGTATTATAAAGCAGTATTACTAATTTTTATTATATATATATATATATTATCATAAAAACACATATAAATATATCTAGTGCACTTGTTGATATAAATGATATATTATTATTCAGTAATAGTTACATATACAGCTGTATTTCCAATGAATAATAAATGTTTTATTGAAATAAATATATATTTTATTTTTCAGAATAATGTTTCAATTATTAATATTTAGTAAATTAAATATACATATTCATAGTAAAATATAATTATATATATATTAATATATAGTTAACTAGTCTATATATATATATATATATATATATATAATATTAAATAATTAATTATTACATATTAATTATTTTTATAAATTTATAAAAATGAACTTAAATTATTAAATTATTAAACTTAAATTATTTTATATATTTGTTAATGCTATTATGAAGTATAACTCATTTATGATGATATAGTATTTTTTTATATTATTATATATTTAATTTAATTCAAACCATGGTTTATTTATATTATAATACATGTATCAGTCATATTAAAATACGATTATAATCATTAATAGTATATATATATATATATAAATAAATATAGTATTTTTAAAAATATAGAAAAGTTAGCTTACATATTAATAATAAATATAACTATTAAATACTTACTATTAAAAAGCAATTAACCTTAAATCTTGTATACAATATTTTATGTTTTATAATAATAATTCAATACCATTGAAACCAATTTGATATCCTATAGAATACTTAAAAAAACGAACATAATAACGACATTAGAAATACATTGAAACCTATAATATACTCTTCATAAAGATACTGCAAACAACAAAACATTTCATAGGAATAATGTATAAAAAGTAAGCAGTTGACACCCATTCATACACAAATATATACACACACTCGCCACTAATATATACACATACACACACAAACATCTATATATATAATATAGTATATGCATTTCATATTTACTATATATATAAATAAGCATATTTACTATATACTTATATTATATAGATTTATAGATGTCATTAATAATTTACTAAATATTAGATTAATAATTTATTATTGAAATATAATTCGACTTAAACAAATACACGTTTATAAACCATCAATAATAATATATCTATATCTATAGACCCTATAGGGTAGGAAAAAACCCAAAAACGTTTATTTTTTGGGTTTTAAACGAGTTTATTTTTCATAATTGTTTTGTATTATATTGGATTTATATTATTTTATATTTTTAAATCTAATATATTATAATATATTTATTATAGTTTATATAGAATATATGATTTATTATAGTTTATATAGCATATATGATTTATTATAGTAATATAGAAATACTCAAAACTTTTAATAACACATTATTAAGATTAATATACATTATTTGTAACACATATTAATTATCTAATACATTAATACTTTAATACACTAATTAATACACTAATACATTAATGATATAACAACTTATTGAAGAGCCATACATATTTTCAATAACCCAAAAACCATAATATTTTTTATTTTTTGTAATCCTAGTCAATTTTAATTAAAAATTAGAGAAATAGTTTACATACAAAATATTTTTATTTAAATTGTGTATTAATAATTAGTAAGTAGGAAAATAATATTTATTAGTATACATATACAGAAATATATGTCAGAAATCGTAATACAAATCTGTTGATGGCTGAACTGTTATCATATAATATATGATATATACGACTTTAGGGGGGGGGGATTGAATGCAATATATGTTAAAACATACATTTTTCTTAAAACTCTTAAAATATTAATCTAAAAGTATATATTATATGATTTACAAATCGAAATATCATTAAATATATAGTTTTAACATTTGTATATTTTTAGATTATTTTGATAACTTATACGTTTTTATAGTTATTGGTTCAAATGAAAACACTATTTACAATACTTATTCATAGATTAGGGGCTTTAGCCGATAGTTCCTACAATATCCGTTAGCTATCGACATATATTCGGAATCATAAAATATATTATTTATAAATAAATTATTAATTTATTGAGTTTAGTGTAGTCGTATATATATAAATATATATAATAATAGTAATTATAAATGTATATAAAAGTTATTATTTTATAATTGGTAGTTTATACAAATAAAAATGCTGCTATTTTGTTGTTTACAAAAATGATATTTGTTAGTTACTCTAATATTTTATACATAATATAATCACAACATATAAAATATACCTATTTATAATGGCAATGAAGAGTGAACATATCTCTTACCGTATAACTATTCCTGAAATTAAATATTACACGACTTTAAACGAGATATTCCCATCGTCCAAAAATCGCCCTCTCCGATAAAACCCCCTCACCACATTACACACAATACATACATAATAAGCATACTTCTATCGGTATACATAACATACTACTTTATAACAACACGTGTATACATGAACGTGAACGTGAGAAGTCAGTGCGTTTGTTATGCAATAATGATAAGTTGACTGCGAGAGTGTGTGTGTGTTCGTGTATATATATATGTGTGTGTGTGTGTGTGTGTGTGTGTGTGTGTGTGTGTGTGTGTGTGTATACATAGTAGGTAATGTGATATGATAACGTGTGCGTGACGAGTGTGCGCACTCCACGATGAGACCGGTGCGCGCTCACGTGTGCGATGTCTATGTGTGTGTGTGTGTGTAATGGATATGTTTACATTATAGTTGTGGTCAGTGTGTCGGTGGTCAGTACAATGGCGAAAGTCACTAAATTCGCGTATTTTGTAACAGTTTCAAATGCCCGCTTTCCTACTATGTGTGTGTATGTGCGCGCGAGTGTGGGGCAATAATGTGTGTGTGTCTGAATCTAGTATAACTTTATTGTTCGAACAAATGTGTATACACATATAAGTGAAGCTATAATATAGCTGTATTTGATTACTATTCTATATACTATTTTATGTTTATATATATATATATATATATATATATATATATATATAAATATATGTTTATATATAAACACATGTATATTATTTTGTACTATCGACTACACTATAATTGTTATTAGTATTACGATAATAATTATTCTTATTGCATAGTACGATTATGAATACGATTATTATTATTACATATATTTAATTTCTCTATAGAGAACGCATAAAACTTAAGTACCGTCCGGTTGCCGATAGTTATGCTAGCGATAGTGTTTTATGAATTATTATGTATTTAAATTTGAACAAATTAGCCCGTTTTATTACCCGACTCGATTATACACGCCGAGAGTTACATTGTTTTGTTTGCATCAGAATTTAATAGTTCGAAATTAGTGCCATCCATAAAGTTACTATGTACATATATTACACATATATATTATGTACACCTACACCTACACATTCACACACACATACACACGGATACATGTACATATGTATACACTGCTCATCGTATACATGTATACGTCTTACATATCAATTAAAATATACATACAATGAAATGACAAATTTTACATTTTAAATTAGTACTTATTGTATTTATTATCAGATATATGTACATATATAATATTATATATATATATATATATATTTATATATATATATATATTACATATATATGTGTGTATCTGCATGTGATAAATGTGTTGATGCATACAACCCTTACAACAAAGCCCTGTAAACTATAAACGCATTGTAGTAGTCTGTGACATTCATAATGTTGACATAACAAAACTGGATACAAAGGATAATGTTTTGATAGCGAATACACATTGTAATAGAGCTATCTATCTATTGCTATATATCGTCAATAATAATATTCATAACAAGCATTGTATACCATATGTGTGTGTGTGTATATATATATATATATATATATATATATATATATATATATATATATATATATATATATATATATATATATATATATTTAAAGTTGAATATTGGCAATACATATGTTTACTGAGATTCTTAATTAAATTACAATATATATATATATATATATATATATATGTATTATATACACATATTTAACTTTAACTTATCGCCGAACACAGCACAATACACCGCACACCTATACTTCAAGGACACACACACACTCGCGCGTGTTATAATTGACAACAGACACCTAGTTGTTATATATCTTATGTTACGTAAGGCGATTGTGTGTGAATGTGTATAGATCTCTCGGTGTGTGTGTGTGTTATTCAATGCCTCTTCCTCCTCCCCCTCCCCCCTCCTTCCACCCTGTATAGCCGACTCTCTAATTATGTATATTTCATAAAGTTCTCCCCTGTCTCCCTATCCCTCTCTCTCGTTAATTAAGTTACGAGATGGATTCCACTATAGAATGCAATCCATTGTTATAATATTAGTTCATGTAAAAGTGAATAATAATATAATAATACTTGTACTAATATTAACGAATAGAATAAATGCATTAATATATAGTTTGTAACGAGGTCATCCTAATATATATATATATATGGCATATTATAATGTGAAATAATAATGTACACAAATTCATGTATTCAGCATTGTTATAGCATTATTATGATAATTATTATTTAATTATCATAATGTTATGATCACACTTAAATATACACATTGAGCATTGCTAGTATTGCAGTAAGCAGGTTGCATTGTAAATAAACACTAGTATTAGCCATTATCCATTATAATGTATCCTATTATCGCATGTTATTATTATTAGTAACAATGTGTTGTTTGTTCTATATAACTAATCGTAGTATTTATATCTAGTAAACAGTACAGAAGAATGCTTAGCTAATAATATACTTTCTAATTGATATATTTCGCAAATAATATAATATTATGATAATATTATATTTGTCTTAAAATTCATAAATTATTTAATTTTTCGAAGAGTTTATTGTATAGTGAAAATAAAATTTGAAAGTATGATTAATATATTATCTAATATATTACCTAATATAACACATAATATATTATATCATATATAATTAACTCTAATTACGTGATCACCCACATATTACATAACACTACCCCACTACAGGTGAAAACTCGTACCAACACTCGACGACACCGCAAACATGGAGATAGGACAACCCCTAGAGATAATGCCAAAGCTCCAGGACAGCGTACAGAACCTCTCCCTGCCCCTCAGCATAGACACTGAACACAGTTCTTCCGTGTCCCCGGCGTGTGTGTCCTCCGATCCGTCCTCGCTGACCTCTCCACCCGATGACGTCATCCCGCGCATGAATCTCAATAACATATTACATCATCAGAGCCTCAGTCTCCATCAACAGATGAGTCATAAACTCGACGCGCCCGTATTCCCGGGTCAACTTCCGGCCCACCTCGTCAAGCAACTAGCCTCGCTGCAGAGATCCAACAGCGCGGAACCCTCATCCGCTCCATCATCTTCGTCGTCGGCCTCTTCCACGTCGTCCATATCACCCAGAAGCCCTCTGCAACACCACTACCGCCCGCTACCCAGCATGCAGGACGTCATGTTCAACACCGCGCTGCAGGGTTTCGTCGGTCAGACTGCTAACACCCCTCTGACCGGGTCGCAACTACAACCGGGCACCCCTAACGCCGCCCTGGTGGCAGCCGCCGCGGCTGCAGCTATGGCAACGCGAGGTCCGAGTCAGACAGCCTCCCTGCCCGGTATCATACCCAATACTCCGCCCACCGGACTGCTTCCGCCGACTCCTAACGATCTGATGTCTCAAGCTATGAACAATGTATATGCTATGTGGGGTGAGATTATATAGATTATTACTTTTATATATATTTTATATATATATATTGATATTATATAAATTAATAAATGTATATATAATTTCGTTATTTATATAAATTGTTTTGAATTTTCAGTATATTTTTAATATTTGATTACAATATCTATGGATATTTTAATATCAAATATCAATAATTAAAAAACAAATATTAATAAGTTTAATTTGAAACTATAATAAGTAAGATCTATAAAATACATTATATAGTTTAATTTTCCAAAGTTATATAATATAGTGTTATATAATATGTTAGACATTTCAATTGTAAAGTTGTATATAATCCACGCCTAAATATACATAATGTTACATCTAACCGTGGCTAAAATACCGCTTTATTTATGTTAGCCGTGTTAAAAGTTATCATAGAACGTAATGGCTTATATATAATGAATATATTCTGAATATATTCAATTGAAATGGCTAGTATCACAGTCAGATTTATATGTTACCGGTAAACGATAAATCTATGCATTCACCACATCATTAGTTTGTATATGTTTTACAATATAAATATAATATATACATATCCATGGATAAAACATTTATTTCAAATTAAAAAAATAACTATTATTGATTTAAAATTTAAAATTTAAATTTAAATTAAATATTATTTTTTATTTATATTCATATAACTTTACATTTATAAAAGTTAATTCGTTGAAATATTTTGTGAAAGCAGGATAACAGATCTTACAATATTTATAGAAATATTTGGACACGTTTGAACATGCATGTTCAATAAAATACCCCTATATATGTATACATAAAATTCGGCTATTTTTATTAAATCATTATAGGTTAATTAATCATAAACATAATTCAAATTATGATTATAATCATCTATATTTATCTTTATTATGGATATTGTACATATGTGTAATGTGATCGTGTATGTACAGTGTACATTGTGCATTGTGAATTGTACAATGTACATTGTACATCGATGTATTATTACACTATCGATTAAATCATCTGCTCACATATCAATAATAAAATTGTTTATTAAATTTTCAATTGAATTAATTGAAAATGTAATTCATCTATATAATTTATATTTAATAAATATACATTATATATAATATATATATATACATTATATATAATATATATATATATATATATATATATATATATATATACATTTAGATATATCTCTATTCACATTAAATATTATACGTTTCATAAATTACCGCTCAGTGACATATAATATAACGACGCTAATGCATGCAGTACGTTAAACTTAATGTTATATAACTATCTTATTGCGTAACCAAACAATGACAGTACCCAGCGAAATCACTGGTTACGTCATATAATAATAGGTATACGGTTCTCTTGTAGAGATTACATCCTTCAATGGATGTACTTGACCACAATACACCCATCCCGCGCGTGTGAGTGTGTGTATACAATATAACTGATTAACTATTACGTAACAATATACATAAGGTTACGCAATGTATTACGCAATATCGGATAAATAGAAGATTGTCTACTGATTTTATATTACGCATATAAATAAGCGAATATATAAATGTATGTATGTTATTATTGGAATTAACATCTTATAAATTGAATATCATATATTCAAAAGATATGTTAGTAATTGTATACATTAATGCTAACAAGTTTATAATATACTAATTTATTCTATTAATTGAATTATAATATAGTTCAACCTTATGTTTATATTTAAATTTTAAATACATTAATATACAAAATTAAATCACATAGTTTTTAAATATTAAATAAGCATTCATATATTTAATATTAATAGTAAATAAATGTACTATTAAATAGTTTATTAACTATTAATATATATATATATATATATATATATATATATATAATGGTTGTCTATATTCAGATTTGGCACACAAAACATTATATATTTTTTAATTATTAGGTTTTTATCTAATTTTTGGATAATTTTCAAAATATTGTAATAATTGAAATATTATTGTTACATAATTACATTTAATTCTACTAAAATTAATTATTTATAATAACGGACCTTTAATTAATTTTATAAAATGGGTCTTAAAATATTATTTAGAAGTGATCTTATATAATTGTGTTACAAAATGTGTGTATAAATGATATGCTCTCGTTAAAACCATGGATGCCTTAACATGAGTGCGGATTTGAATGGACATAGAGTAAAGCCACATATGGTTATAAGTAAAAAGGTCTAAGTTTCTTAATGGGATGAAAGGACTCCACCAAATAAAATAAAAAAATAACAAAATAATTGATTAATAATATTATCTATAGATATGGCACTATCTCAAACTTATCTCTCTAAAATATGCACGTATATGTATATTAAAATATATTTTTAATAGTGTAGACGCACCCGGTGCGTGGAGTGTGCACACTGTGGATTGTAAACTTCAGTGTGCTGGATATGTAATCTATTTAAATACATATAATATCTACCATACAAGTAGTATTGCGAATACTTAAATATATTGATATTTGTAAAAGCTTTTTATTACATAATTATGTAGTTTATATGATATTATATGACTTCAAGGAAAAGTATCATGTGTTTAAATGAGATATATTTACGATGTGCATTGTATGCGTGTGTATAAGTCTAAAAACCACTTGTATTAAAACGAATTCATATTACATAAGTAAGTGTTTGCGATGATTACGTAATGTTGACCAGTCGTCTAGATGACGTAATATCGTCTACGACCATTCTGTCCACTCGTTATTTCCTTATAAAGTCTCGTGATTTTCTCATGGATTCATCGAATTTAAATACTCAAATATACGAATTTTAAATATATATATATATATATATATATATATATGTGTTATAAGTTTATATATTTTATAAAACCCATGTATCTACATATAGGTATGACATACATGTATTAATCTAATTATAGTTTATATATATATATATATATATATATATATCATCACATCTGTATATTTTGATAAACGTTGATACTAAACTGCAATGTATCTCTTAGAACATAAATACGAAATTTAATTGAGCATCATTAAGTCAGTCTGAATCCGGATTAACCTATTTAGTGATTATGTAATCAGTAATTAGAACAAAGGTTACTCTATCAGTTCTTATTTATAAATCTATAGAAACATAATATATATATATATATATATATATCAATATATTTATATATTATACATATATTATACATATATTAGAAAGCTTATACTTATTTTGTAATGTGACCACACAAGTGTGTGTACCTATAATATTAATATAAGTAACATCTATTAGTTAATATAATATTATTTTAGATTAAAGGTTAACATTTTAATATTTTAATTTGATTGAAAGAAAATTAAATGATATATATTATTATTTAAAATTTTAAATCTAATTTACTATGATTAACTATGGTATATATACTACTATTTTATACCTATAGGTATATGGTATACCATATATTCAAATATATTTCATATGCATTTTATATATACACTATTCAATAAATATACAATTGTTATTTTTATAATTTATGTATTTCCAGTTTAGTTTAATTCAAATTTATTATAAATCACCTCATTAGAGATTAGAGATTAGAGATATACATACATATTCGATAACTAAATATAATGATCTCAAAATTTAAATATTAAAAAACAGTGAACGGAGTATAATATTTTAGTTATCTATAGCTATTGTTTTTTATATAGATATAAAATAGGTAACATATACAAATATAAATATAACATAGGTATATGATTACTTTAGACATTATTTTATTTACATGATTCATTTTGTTAATTAATCTTGTATATTGAAATAAATTCTAATTATTTGTTGAATAATCTATTTCATTTTCTACTATAATAAATTATATTTGTTTTATTTTTATTTAGAAAATTTAATTTAAAATTAAAAAAAATATATTGAAAATTATAATTTAAAATATTCCAAATTGAATTAGTAAAATAATGCAATTTATAACACTTATTTATATTGATATAATAATATGTATATTCATAATGTTTCATATTTAATGTATTATATTTGTAAATTTTTTAGTATAGGTATTTTATTTTACTATTATAATAGGTATACCTACACATTTTATAAAGTAAAGAAATACTACTGTATCCATGATCTAGCTATAATAGTTAATATTTACTACAAAATAAATTATAATGTAATATAACTATTTCTAGAGATTTTATTTCACAAATATTTGTGAAAGTTGAAACCAACAAATATATTATTAATTTTAGATTTATTTAGGAAGATATTTATATGTAAAATTAAAATATATACATTTAGTTATAATAAAGCAATATTTTAAATAATTAACCGAAATAAATTAGTCCACATATATAATTAAACATACGACGCATGTTATACATCCTATTTTACCATATTGTTTACATTATAAATTATATTGAATATTTAAATATATATATAACATATATGTTATAATATATTATTAGGAATTATATAATGGATATTAAAACAATATTAGTAACTAATACAATTATTATATATAATACCATTTACAATATTTTACTAGTAAAATAGATATGTAACGATATCGTTAATTTTCTACGAGTACATTACTTTATATAATGCGTTTATTAGCGTTACTTCATTGATTATTTAAGTTTATTCAGTGGTAAAGTGTTGTGTAATTTTAAAACTGACACGTTATACATTAGATTACATAATCACCTAGATATTATAATAATAAGTGAACTATGCTTCCACCTCTATAATAGACCACGCCCATTACGTAATCGATGTCACGTGGTAATCGCTAGGGGCGTGACCTGCTTGCGTAACCGCAAGAAGAGGAGAGAAAAGTGTTATTATCATTATCGTATACGCGTTCACGCTCTCTCCAATAACGTGCGCTATTTATAGAAGAGAACTTGTTTAGATTTCAAAACCCTAGCCTGGGAAGCCGCGACCAGCTGATGGCTCGGAGCCATAACGAACGGAGCCAATTATTTAATTAATAATGTATAAACTTTGATGATTTCCGTATACGCGGACGGAATGGCGAGGAACACACACACACACATATCTGACCTCTACCTCTCCGTGTATAGTGTACACGTGGTTTGTGCGTAATTACTTAATGTTAGAATGTGAAGCTAATGACCATCGTAGTGAGTTTGTAAAATAGAGAGAGAGAGAGAGCTGTATCGGCTGATCCCATTTCACTGATTACAACGTTGTAAAACCGGTATCGTAAAGCGTTTTATTGCTATCACGTGCTTGTTTACAAAGGATAGAAGAGGATTTCTAATTTGCATAAACGAATGCTGCATTGTGATTTAATTTAAATTATCATTATCTTATAAAATAGACGACGAGTGAATGTGCGCTAGTATTCTAGTTCGTACATGTATTATATAACCGTTATAATTAAAGATACGCTAGAATTTATAATTTTATATTTTACTATTCGGTGATAATATTTAAAAGTAATACAAATATACTATAACATACCTAGTATATATATATGTATGTAATCATTTTTTTCTCAGGGGGTTTTTATTCGATTTTAATCATTTATTTTTTTGATTGCACATAAATTAATAGGAATATTAGTATTTTATATATTTTTGATCAAGGTTACTTTAAATTAGCTTATATACTAACTCTTTATCCATTACTCAGGGAGGGGTTTATATATTAAAATGCGCTCGATTATTTTATCAACATCGATTAAAATCCAACACCCCTGTTATCGCGCCCCTATATATAAACGTGTGTGTATATATTACATAATAGATAGTACATTTTATGTTTTATAGATTATTTTATATGTAAAAATAAATATCCTCTATACATACATGTAATTAAACAGATAAATATATATATATATATATATATATATATATATATATATATTAATATTATCTTAAAAGATGTTTATTTATAATTTTATATTGTATCAAGAATGATAATATTTTGATAATGGATATTAATATATATATATATATATATATATATATATATATATATTATATATTTATATTCTTATCCTACATTGTATAGCATTACCTATATATATACTATTGTATGACCGACTTTAGTACACTATACGCACGCATACATTGTACTTAATTACGTAAACGCGTACGTACGTGTATGCGTGTGCTGCGATTGCCTGCCTGCTTCCTAATGACGGGTAATATATCACTTGACCGCCGTGGTCAGTTGGCTAGATTTCCGGTACAATAGCTGCATCCGTTACGTGATCTATTGTCTTAGAGAGGCAGCGAGAGAGGCAGCGAGAAGCGGCGAGAGAGAGCGATAATAATGATGAGGAAACAAGCTAGCCGATGTGCTGGCTTGTTATTTAATTATCGCCCATGCATAATATCCGCGCGCTTTTAATGGCGTGTTTATTTGTAGTTATCGATTCGCGTGACATTTACTTATTATTATTATTAATATTATATTATTAGTGGTATTATGTCGATAATATATTACGTGTAGCAAGCGTGTTCCTGGCCCTATAGATATTATATAAGTATCGCTATATTCATAAATCTACTAAATTCAAGATATATATATATATATATATATAGCATTTGAATAATTAATTATTTCATAATAGTTTTACAATTTTATTATAATATTCTATTTTATTACATATATGTAATATTACATGTAATATTGTATATAATATGAATTAATTAATTAGTTAATATAAATATAGTAGTACATACGATATCTAGTATATTATATATGTTAATTACTATAATTTTGAACTTGTATTTATATATATATATATATATGAAATGAAATATATATGGATGAAATACTATATTTTTCAAACCATTATTTTTCATTTACCCAGCCTTAATGCTAATAAATCTGATGTTATTATTATTATTATTATTATATACGTGATTATATGAATATTTCGTGAAGTCAACAATGCCATTGTTTACATACGTGTAACCACGTGCTTTGTAGTTAACAACGTAATGCCGCTCCTCTATACAATGTGCAGGTTACCATAGAAACCGCCGTACACAACACAACGCTATCTAGTGGCGGAAACTGCGTTCTATGATCTTTGCGGGCGCCTGTTATCGAATACATATCCATTACTAAATCCTAGAACACAATTAGAGTGTTTCTTTTGTTGGCGGCGATGCAATACGATATTAAGTTTACCAGCGAGATAGATAAATAGAGAGAAAGGGAGAATATTTCTAATTACGCTCAGCTCTAGCATCCAGCATCAACAGTCGAATATTACGTTACAGTCTAATACGGTCTGACTACCACCACCACTGTTGACTACTACTGCTACTGACCATTGTGTATACTACGGACCACCACAACACTGACCACTACCCCTGACCACTACCATCCTATGCAGTAGCGGTGGAAGCAGCAGCGGCGGCAGCATAATTAATAATACGCTCGCGCGCACAATAATCGCTAGCCCACGTGATCACTGTACCGGAAGTCGATACATCACGTGATATTATTAAAGCGGAAGCCGTGGATATGGGTCAGTGCGCGAAAATATTATTACAACAATAGATCGTGGCGCGCGTAACAGTTGGTAATATTTAATGTTTCGTCGATATAGGCATTGTTTGATGTACGGAGTATACTCCATACATATATATATATATATATATATATATATATATATATAAATATATGTATATATATATATATATACTTTCACGGTGTTCGTGTTGCTTTAGTTGGCAGGTAGCATCGGTCAGCTCGTGTCTACCTCCATAGCTCGTGTCTACCTTCACTAACATCCGACTACTGGTAACGCCGCCATACCGGTATCCTATTAATTGAATTATATTGTCAACGAATCGGGGAATGGAAATATCGCACAGCGAGCGCGCTCACTTCCGTTTAAGTGTTGTGTCGCTAGACGTGACCCCCCACCCGCCCTGTGGTGTTCCGCCAAGGTGTGAACAATCACTGATATAGCACCGCACACCGCACCGCACACCTCGACACGTGAGGATTACGTAATAGTTCCACATCCTCCTCGGTAACATCGTACACGCGCGCGAGTAACGCAGCAGTGCTATAGAGGTGGGGGCGGGGCGGGGAGAGGAGGGCGTGTCGCTATCTGCATGCATCACGTTGTGTGCTACAACTTTTTATATGTCACAATACCATTATATATATATCTATACGCTATATATGATATATTGTAAATATAGCATATATGATCGTTATAGCGATAATATATATATATATATATTATCTATTATATATTTATGTATACAATGTATACAATATATACTATACATATATATATTCAATAATATACTGAGGCGGAGTTTATTAACAACAACTATAGTGGTTATAACAATGAACTACACAATTGACTAGATAGTCAATAATTCTTACACACTGTATGTAAACAATGTATATAATATCTATAGCAGGATTTCATTCAACATGTGCTACATTGAAAAACAAATTCTATTCATACATGTTGATGTACATATATAAACAATATATATATTTATATATATATATATATATATATATATATATATATATATATAAATATATATATATATATATATACATGGTCTTAAAATAACACTCGCTTACATCCGCACACATGCACACGTTGTGCTCTTATAGATGCTTGCAATCATACTTATGCATACACACATGCACACACACACATACACATACATACACACACTATAATGTATACTATATATTGTGATCCTGTAGTTTTATCTGTGACGTCATTAGCATCACTGACCGGTGTCTGAATCTCGGTGACCAGTGGTCAGTTAGTAGTAGAGGTCAGTAGTGGTCAGTAGAGGTCAGTAGTAGTGGTCGGATAGAGTGGGCGTGAATACATTAAGTAATTAAGTAATCTGCGCTTATTATCGCGTATTAATTGATATGCCAGCGAGTTTCCCGCGCCACCGCCGTTTACCCCCCTTCGTTAGCCACCCTCCCCGCCCCGCCCTGCCCTGCCCACCATCACCCCTTCCCGTGACGTTATTACAACCCCCACTCCGGACCGACGCGTTGTTGTTGGCAATGCCACGCACGCACGCTATCTGTGTGACATAATCCATTGTTCTTTACGCCGATTTAATAACATACACAATATTAGTATACTTCCAATACGTATAATATATATATATATATTTTATACAATAAAACTAAATAAATTAAGCATACTTTTTAGTAATTTATCTTAATTAATATGATTTAATAATTATATTTTTTGTAATTGTAATTTGGAAAAATATATTAAAAAAACATTTTATATAAAATGTATGTATAATTTTAATATATAGATATAATTTATTAACCCTATCATAATTTTCTAATCTAAAATTACTATTATAGTGTTTTTTTTCATATTCAAATATACATCATAATACAGTCAACATTACATACACAAATTCCCAGACACTATGATTGTATTGGGCACAAAATACAGTAGTTAAATCGTTTAGATAAAGTGAATTCAATGTAATTAACTTATACATTTGATGTATACATCTATAGATCATCGATGTAAATACAAGGGAGTACATAGATACAACCTGGATACACACACAATACATTTAAAAAAAATTAAAATTGGTATCAGGATTCAAGTAATAATGTAAATATAAATACATTTTTATCAAGCAACACTTTGTAAGAAGCGAAATTTGAACATAACAATCCGACTATTACACCGACTATTATACGATGTTGCATATATAGATGCGCTCACACACACGCACACACACACACACACGCATGCGCATGATCAGTATACATTGTATACTATACACGTAGTGACCATAGCGTTGACCACAGCTGGCCAAAGTCCCCCTCCCTCCCTCCCTCCCCCGCCCCTCGTGTACGACGTGAAGCCGGCGTGTTTACAAAACGTGACGGGAATTATGAAATAGTAACCGACGGACCGATTGCATCACTATTCTCGGCCGGCCGGGCGGCGTTTGATACCCGGTGTAGTAATCTGATCGTATTATCGTGTACGTGCGCGCGTACGTGTGTGTTTACCGTCGGGTATTCCTAGAACAATGCTCGCCGTGCATTGTTATCGGATCGTATTATTCAGTTACGATAAATATACATATATATATATAATTGTTGATTCACGATTAATAATTGCGCGATGTAAAGTATCGATTTACCGAAATATAATATAGCTTATTAGTCTATCATATTAATCTAGTATATTAATATAATATGATGTCTAAATAAACACAATACATACAAATATTCGCAAATTAAAACATAGATATTTTATAAATTTTAATTCTTTATACATTTTTTTTTAATTTATAATATTAATCAGGCCCTTTATAACATAGTTAAATAATTTATATATATATATATATATATATTTACTAATTATATTTTATAATACAATTATGTATATACAATAATAAGTACAAGTATATGTACATTGTACATGTATTTATTTGTGATTTTGCGTATTATTTTTATTTATATATTAACATGTCATACCGATATACTTAATATATATTTTATTTAATAATTAATTATATGTTATCAAATTGATTATAAATTATAATTATATTAAGCATTATTATTCTATACACTCTTGTCACGTAATAAGATAACATCTTAGTAATTAAGTAATATTATTACATAAACGATATAATAGTGTAATGCAAATGATATTATGTTTATAAAATTGTATTTACATTATATATTAAAATTATACCATATCAATAAACTCTACGCGAAAACGCACGCTATAAACGCCCTCGTGGTGTCGCCCGCCCGTGTGGAGTGATACCACTCCCACTCGAATACGCCCCCTTCTCCGCCTCCTTTCCTACCTCGTGGCGGGCGTATGTGTTATCTCATAGCCGCCCTATTGAGGGCCCTAATTAAGGGGCCGGCCCCTTATCGCTGCCCGCCCCTTAATTGCTCGCCAGCGATTCCCATGCCCCTTCTCCCCTCTTCTCCCCCACCCTCCTCCACCCTCCTCCGACCACTAGCACCGCTAACAATATGTCGCCCGCGGCTCTCCAGCTGTATCATTGACCAATATGGTCATCGGCAGCAACACCCCTCCACCCCACCCCGTCAGGGTGTAATTACGTAACAGCTAGTAATGTAGGCCGCCCCCCACTCGGGCAGAGGGAAGGGCAGGGCAGATAGTCCGTTACCAGATTAATATATTATGTAATTCGGTGATGACCTGTGATACGTGCATGCGCTTAATTCAATAACACACAATGCTTATGTGTGTACGTATAACACATATGCATATAGGTATACCTATCTGCTATAGTTAGGTATACCTATATGTATAGGTTTACATACGTATATAACAGATTAAAGTTTAAAGTACTTTTATCACAGTAATATATGTGTGTGTACATACACACACATATATTATATATTTATTTAACTAATAGCACTCGTCCTACATTAATAACCCGCACCACAGGTCCCGGTTCGGCGATCGCGCACGCCATGGCGATGTCCCAGCAAGGACATAACGGCTCCCTAATGCCCGGTGGAGGCGGGGTAGGCGGTCGTCGTCCTCGCAGCGAGAAGAAACCGATACCGGATGCTCAGAAAGACGACAAATACTACGAGAGACGAAAACGCAATAACAACGCCGCGAAAAAGTCACGTGACTCTCGTAAAGCGCGCGAAGACGAGATAGCAATCCGCGCCAGTTTCCTCGAGAAGGAGAACGCCATCTTGCGGGCGCAGGTGGGAACGCTCAGGGAAGAGGCGAACTCCCTACGACAGCTCCTCCTACAGAAACGAGCTAGGTAATCACCCCATCGACATCGTCCCCCCCCCCACCCACCCACCCCGCGAGAAACCTTTATTCCGTTTTGCCATTAAACTCAATGATTATTATCGTTTTATATTTGGAGCAGACGATTTCTAGGATTAAAAATTCTAGTATCCCCCTCCGTGTACATACTTACCATACTTTATAAACATGTTATTGTCTTAATTTAAAAACCCGGTATTTTATTACAGTGCTAACTCCTTCCGCACTAATTATACAAATATCCTTTGTTTATAAAAGAGCAACACCACTCAGCCTTCCAAAGTAGTCACATTGTCAATATCACGATGTCCTTTATGAAGGACGTAAGCGATTTTTATGTCGTTTGTTAAAGTTTCAAAAATTGATATTTTTTGTATTAATGATCTTTTTCGATCACCCCATATTCAGGACATAAGCGGGAGCTATATCATCATTCAGATGAAGTAACTTACGTCATATATATATATCATATGTATATATATAGGTATATATAGCATGCATATATATATACATATATATGCATGTATACATGTGTACATTTATATTGTTGTATCGCTGTGTATATAAATATCGTATCATCGCTTCATCGCATCATCACAAATCATATTCTACTCGGAAATGGTCACCAGGGTTTAAACGACTGAAGCGACGCCTACCACACCACACGTGGTGTGTAGGCCAACACCTCCTCCTCCCCCCCATTATTACGTAATCACCACCCCAACACTTCTTTTTTACCACCTACGAAACAGGGTCGAATTCTGTCCGTAATATCAGCACGTATGTAATGTTACATAATGTTCATTAAATTTTATTTTCATCAAAACCGTGCTAAATATAATAATAAATATTAAATCGATACGTGCGCCTCATCTATTATCACTTACGTTCGTATATCACAGATAACTTTATATGATGCCATTGATTATAGGTAATGGTGGTGGGGGGCGATAATAGATATAGATAAATAAACAATGCAGCTGATATATACATCAACATAAATAAGAGCGATACTATCAACGGTACAAAGATAGTGATAATATCGTAGATTAATAGCGATAATGATATATAAATAGTTAGAAAGAGTTATGTATACTTAGGAACGTTGTAATACGTCATATCAACAACCGGTGAATGTGCTAACAACGAGAGGGAAGGAGATTAGGGTCGAGAATAAAGGGAGGAAGGGGAGATTCGGGTCGAGAGGAAGGGGAGATTCGGGAATAAATAGAGGAAGGGGAGGGTGGGATAATCGGGAGATATACGCTTGTAATTATATAGCAAAGTGGTAGGAGATGGAGGGATGAGTGGAGACTGCGATGATGATGCTGGAGGTGTTCTGTGACTGCGATGTCGTATGTTCGGAGGCTGAACCGCACGCTAGATGGCCTACTTCCGGTTCCATGGTGAATGTCGGACATACACTTCTAGTTCCATAGTGAATGGCGGAAGTATACTTCTGGTTCCTTATAGGGAATGGGTTAGATACTTCCGGGTGCCTAGTGAATGACCGATATCGAATTCCGGTTACCCGACGAATGGCCGAGACCAACATCCGGTTACCTAGTGAATGGCCGAGATACTTCCGGTTCCGAAAGGTGACGGCATCTTACGCAACCACGGCGTATTACGACGGTAGCCGTAACTTCCGTTGTAGCCGAAGATCGGTTTACTTCCGGCCATGAACTGGTCGTGCCCGTCTATTGATTCCTTGGAGTGACCTGCGCACGAGAGGTATTGCGTAAATAGAGAGTGAATCATCGAAAATTAAGCTTAATGACTTATCAGAAATTATTAATAATGATATAAAACATATTAAAATATTATAAGCGCGTTATTTATCTATTACTCATCCTTTCATAACTGTTTTCATGTTATATACATTATTCCCGCTAGGTTATACACGTTGATAGTGCGCTATACCGTAGTAGTAGTAGTAGTAGTAGTAGTACATTACATAATATTCTGATTACGTCGCAGAAGGTTGCGTCATCATTAATATTGTTTACTATTTAAATAAGTTATATTTTGAATTAGAAATATATTTTAATAAAATAATTATTTTATAAATACCTAATTAGATTCCATGTATTACTATTTATTGTAGTATATTGGAATTAGTAAAGATACTATTATATATTCAGTAAAGTTAGTTATTGTGATAAATTGTACATATTATGTATTAAATAAATATAAATTTGAGAAAATGTACACCCGAGTAATTTACATATAGGAAATTATTTAAATATGCAACAAATATAATATAGGTAATAGCGGGGATTATTTTTAATTTTATAAGATATTTAAATGTTTCCAGATTAGTAAACTAATATAAGATAATTAATCCGTAACATTTTATTATCATCTATCTTTCCTACGCGGTAATAACGAAAAATAAATATTAGTTTTTAAAAGTTATAAAAATTAATTATAAATGGATTTATTTAAATTTAGCGCATTACTGAACATTTATAATAAATTTAAATCTAACTTATTCTTAGTAAAATTAAAGTAAATCTATATCATTAACCTATTGATTATTCTAAATTGTATAAACCATCATATAATATAATTTTAAAAATAAAATTAAGTATTAAGTTAGGTGGGGAAATACTCGAATACCGACACCCTAACAATAAACTACCATAACTTTATTATTTCTCAATTAAATATTTCCAAATTTTATTGTTAAGTATTAAGTAGGTAGGGGAAAATCCCCGATTACCGACCCCTAAATGATTATTTGTAATAACTTATTCAATATTAAATATATTTATTTGAAATTTTGTAAATAGGGTAATATTATGGTAATGAATAATGTGGCTATTTTAAATTTTTGATATAATTATATTTACAAGAATAAACAGGGGGGTCGGTAATCGGATACCTGTTCCTAATACCGACCCCCTAAAATAATCGTGGTATACATACTTTTAGTATTATAATATCCAATCAACAAAGTAGGTATATATTAATAAATATAATTAATTATAACATGCACGCAATTATTGTTATTGAATTTATGTTTTAATAGTAATATTAAATTTAAACTTTATAGTAATTATATTAAAATAGTATATATTATTATTTAATATTTAGTTATTAATCAGTATGTATATAATATAATGGAATCATGAATCCTAAATCTATATCAATGATAAACAAACAACTTATGACATATTTTAAAGTAAAATACTGATCTATTTTGATAGGATATTATAAAATCAAAAAATTACAAAAATTAAATAAATCACATGGGGGTCGGTATTAGGGTAATTTATGGGGTCGGTATTAGGAAAATCCAATGGATTGCTATAATTAAGATATTTTGGTTAATAGTTATTCAAATTGAATTATTTTTATAATAATTATAAACATTTTATTGATCTACAATATTATGTGCAGTATTAAGTTTTCTTTTAATTAATAAAGTATTTACAATGATTTAAAAAAAGTTATTATTCAAATATTTAAAAAGTAAAAACAGAATATTACATTTTATCAAATAACAATTGTAGGATAAAATATTTGTTAAAACAAAATACTTATTCATATGTATCATTAAATTACTAACAGTTCTTGTATATATTATTTTTTGATATCTCTTATAATTACTGAGATACGAGAGGGGGTCGGTATTAGGAGGGGGTCGGTAATCGGGGACTTTCCCCTATATATAATAGCTATTTTGTATATATGTATACATATAATAGCTATTTTAAAATGTAATTTCTTAAACTCTGAGATAACACGGGTGACGATATTATGTGAAGTTAGAGTTAAAATATATGTTGCTTAGGTAAGAGTTTATAACTTTTTAATTATTATGAAAAATACAAAATCTTTTGGGCACATTGTAAAATATAATTAGTTCTATAAGATTCATTTTAAATATTTTAAATACCTAAATTTTTAAATGATTGAGAATCGATATTGTACTTCAACAAATTTCATAAATTTAGTTGTTTGAGTTGTAACGAAAAAATAATTAAAAAAATATAAATATTAAAAAAAATGATACTTATATGAATTAGAATTATATTGATTAATGTCATACATTAATTATTTATTGATTTGAATTATATTTTAGGAGATATCTAGGATGTCAATATTACGTGCATGTCCATATTAGAGCACACTCCCATATAGGAGTACTATAGTAATACCAGGACATACTATCATTACATACATAGCTTTATACTACCTTAGTACCTTAAGTTATATGTGTATACATAGGGGTAATTGTCTCGATAAGCAACAATGCATCTATAATTACCATGGAATTGCTGTAAATCTGGCAATAATATTTAATACATAATAATAATAATAATAATACTAATAATAATATTATTATATATAATAATAATAATAATAATAATAATAATAATAATAATAATAATAATAATAATAATAATAATAATAATAATAATAATAATAATAATAATAATAATAATAATAATAATAATAATAATAATAATAATAATAATAATAATACATACATACATACATACAATCATTATAATGATAAACAAAGTTAAATTGGTATAAAAACGTACGTTTTTATCACACATTTTTGTATAATAATTTATATATAACAACAGAATATATTCATATTATTTTGAAGCCCTTTAGAAGAAAACATTATATAAATATCATTGTAATTTAACAGAAAAAAAATGTAAAGTTCTTCCAGGGAGTTCTTCCCTGGTTCTTCTAATAAATATGATTATTCTTATTATATTTATATAAATCGTACATAATATAAACTGTAAAGTTCTTCTAATAAATATTATTATTCTTATTATATTTATATAAATCGTATATAATATAAACAAAGCTTTGATATAAACATGTAATATTGAAAACACACATTCACAAACAAAGCATACTGTGCGACGCAGACACCCAATATAATACAACTTATATAAACTTCACGCACACATATGCTTATCGTGTATACAATACGGTGTATACTGTATACAATACGGTGATGTCAAGTGAAATGCTAGGGTGGTGGTAACTAGGGTGGTAACTAGGGTGGTGGTAACTACACAACAATATTAACGCCAGCCACTTTCTCTTCTCACCAATAACGAAACGATTCTACTGATTCCCCCGGGTATTGTCTACAGTAGTGTCTATAGGAGTGTGTGCGTGTATGTGTGTGCGTGTATGTGTGTGAGTGTGTGCGTGTATGTGTGTGAGTGTGTGTGTATGTCGGAACCTCGACTAACGCACGCACGCACACACGGACACCCCGATTATCGTGTATGCGGGCGTTCTTGTGTGAACGTCGCTCACCGATGAGTTAAAATAAAACAGTTATAAATTAAAACCTTATATGTATATATAATATATATATACATATAGAAACATGTGTAATGAGCTCGAATATATTTCTATTATACGGTATATTACAGTGGGTTGGAGGGTGGGGTTATTTAATGGATTCACCCTATTATAGCTGTTGTTCTCCGCGTATACGTATACCCCTATAGGGGTCACCTGTCACGTGTTATACTAATGGGGGGTGTCATTGGTTCGGACGTGGTACCGTGTATCTGTACAGTGTGACGAGCGAGCTCATAATGTATACTGAATAGTGTGTGTGTGTGTGTGTGTGTATGTGTGTGTGTGTATATATATATATATGTGTGTGTGTGTGTGTGTGTGTGTATGTGTGTTAATGCGTAGTATGTCTATTTTGTACAAATATATGTTATATTAAATTTTCCTATATCGAATCAAAACTATATAATGCTATATAAAGTTACTTTTTTATTAAAATAATAACTCGATAGTTTAATTAGGTAGTTAGGTAATTAACCAAGTATAATTATATAGTTTTTATGATGAATATAAATGTATTATTAAAAAACCAATGATTATAATTAATTATTATTTAATCTAGTAAAAAAAAATTAATTATTTATAGGTTAGATTTAAGTTAATGTTAAAGTTAGATCCTACTAAGGTACCATAATGATATAGCTATATAGGTTAATAGGTTAATAAGTTAAAGGTTACGAGTGTACGTTATGGTACCGAGTTATTAGGAGCAATGAAGTAACGAATGCGATACCTCATAGTGGGCAGCATTACCGCCGTATAACATACAACTACTAAAGGGCTTGTCTCAGACGTACTGTAAATTCTATAGAGAGATCTATTTATGCTAATTCTATTACGAACGTCCACTTCTCCCCTACGAGACGATATTAATGTCGCTAAGGTAAACAAAGTGTTACGATACGATACGACAATGGCCGCCCAGCTCTTATATACAATCAGTGGTAGTGGGGGTGCAGTGGTAGTGAGGGTATAGCACCCTACACTGTAGGGCCTACAGGGGGCACGTGATCTTGTTAAACTTATGACGTAACGAGATATTACACAAACATCGTAATCAAGCATATATGATATAGGTATACTATATGTATACTATAGTATATATACTTCATGATTATGTAATAGTATAATTCATATAGGTGACATATATTATATCTGTATTATATATATATATATATAAATATATATATATATATATATACTTATGTGAATTAGATAATATAATTAACATTTACCGATATAAATAATAGTTCATCATACGATTTAAAAAACTAGTGTTTTATGGGTAAACCCATACAAAATCTAAATAATATAGATAGAAATTATTATATTTAGGATAGAATATATTTTATAATATATGATATTTAATATATAATATATAATATTATATATAAAAATATATGTTTTGTATAATTGTGAATTATGTATACATATTAACTATTTCTATTTCTATTTCTATTAATATTAATATGTATACTTATATATTCTACTTTATACATTTTAGTAACAATTGTGTAGGTTTCTGTATTTATAAATGATATTATAGATTTAAGTATATTTTATATACAATTCAATATCACCGCAGAAAATAAATTTGTAATGATACCATATTTTACTAAATAATATTAGCGAGGATAAATTATTAATTATCCGTAAATATAACTAATAATACATGTACATATAAGCGAGGATAAATTATTAATTATCCGTAAATATAACTAATAATACATGTACATATAAGTTATATTTTCGTATTTATGATATTTTATATTTTCATTATTTTTAATTAAAATTAATCATACACATAATAGTATAAATAATATCAAATGGAAGTGAATTTACAATAATAAATTGATAATTGATAATCCCAGTATTACACAATATATATATATATATATATATATATATATATATATATACCACTATATATTGCATAATGACCAACTATTATTTACCAAACAATACAAAGCATTCTGTTTAGATAATAGTACATCAATATTTAATAATATTATTGTGCACGTCTCTATAGCATGATTGATTGATTATTAATGGGCTTATCTCTGTGATATACAATGTATAATAGAACGACGACGGCGACGACGAATACAACTGTTGCCATCTAGCGGAACTATACGGACGTCGATTCTATTTATAGATAGCCGGACTTGTTTACGAGATTTGAGGTAACGAATTTATCTTGCGTCGTTCTCCGTTCATTTGATTTAATTATAATTCGTGACGTTTGCTTAATAGGAGAGTGGGAAACCAGGCGGGCGGGGAGTGGGCAGGGGGAGTGGGCGAGGGGAGGGGCCTGGGAGAGCGACGGTCGGTGCGTGTAATGATATTAATGATAGGAAACATATTGTTTATCATAATCAAGTCCGTGTCGACCTTCAATGTCGGGGAGGGGAGTGTCTACACGTCGACATTGATACGTCCACCTAACCCGTAAAGCGTTACGAATAATACCCGCAACACGTGATTAGGAATAATTTCCCGATTTATATTTTAATTAATTTAATTAATCATCACTCGTGGAAATATTCTAATGTTATACAATTTGTAGATTACTCTTTGTATTACGTATGTATATATTATGTGTGCTTATAACTCATTGTATTATAAATATTAATATATTTCCCGCAATATTATATTTTGATAGTACACATAATTAATTAATATATATTATTTATTAGTTAGTTATTATAATATTATATGTATTAGAGTTTATAATTTGTATTATATTTTTAAAATCATATTATTATAAGCATATTTTAATAACGTTAAATGTTAATAACATATATTAGATTTAAATTAATATTTATTAAAATATTATTGGATTGTAGGTTTTAAATTAATATTTATAAAAATATTATTTATGATTAATTTATAATATACATATATTATGCAATATTAATAATAATAATTATATCATATATAGTATACTATAAATAATACGAATATTTTATTTTTCATTATATTTAAATAGTAATTTTTATATTAAATATTTTTTAAATATTATAATCGTTATTTATGATATAAATTATAGTATTTTATATGATAATTTTTCAAATAATTATGAGACTGGGGATGTAATTATATTTAGTAACCTATATTTCATTACCTATTTTATAATAATAATAATAATAATAATAGTAATTATATTTAGCTAGATTTAGCCTAATTGGTTTTTTATAATGTATTTTATTGATAATAATAGCATGAATCATTATCAGAGATTACGAAGTTGATAATTATTAAATGTATTTAAATATATATATTTAATGAATACATATCTTTTGGCGAACACATATATTAAATAATGTGATGATATTATCATGGTATTATTTAATACTGTATTCTATTTAATTTAACTTTAGGCTAGCCTTTGTTATTATATTTTATTTTGAAAGTAACTGTAAATCGTCTATTTTCTTTAGCTCATATTATTCAGTGTGTTTTCAATATCATTTTTGAGAAATTATTTCAATATTATACTATCGAATATACCTATAGGTACATTTGTCCACAAAAATCAATGAATCAATAACAATTAATTACATGGTAATTATATGTTAGTATACTATATATAGGTATTTTACATTATTTAAACTTACATACAATTGTATAATTGTATAATAATAATAAAATAATTATAAAAAAATAATAATGATAATACACTTATACTACTATTATTATTACATACCTATACTTTAATTATTATTACATTATAATAATACTATTATTATACATTATAATAATACTATTATTATACATTATAATACTACTATTATTATACATTATAATAATGCTAATTATTAATTTAATAATACCGACCGGCGCCCCAGTAATTCCTCGTCGACAGATATTGATGTCCTTTTCCGGAAGTAACAAATCTATCCATGACGGCGCCTTCTATCGAAGTACCCGGAGCGATCTGTGATTGGTTAATCCACTTTGAGTATGGCGGAAAGACGCGCGGGAGGGTAATCGTGCACGCGGGAGGACGGGACATAGGAGTAGGAGGAGATGAGGAGGAGGAGGATTATCTAAATCCAGATGAAAGCGGTGTGTAGACCATCACGTGATCAGTAGCAGGGTACCACGTGATGAGTTGTGTGGATTAAACACTCGTGGACAATAGACACTCGGGCTAGTAGGCGACGGAGGCTATCTAGTTAGTAATAGATAGCGAGAAGACGCGTTTCATAATTTAAGTATCGACAATTATGAGCATTCTCCGATAGGATATTATTTATAGGGTTTTGTATTCGAATGATTTCACGCGAATTAAAATAGAGTTAAATAAATCGGATTAAATAAACGTCTTATCAATTGTTAATTTAACCAGACTATTTACATGTTTACATTTTAATAGTTTTTAAAGCAAGACCCACGACTACACGAATATATAGATGTATATTTAATTATAAATAAAACGCTGTATTATATTGACAGACAATTTTCGGTTTTAAAGCTTCTATTGGCTGATATATTTGCGGGAGTCGATACCCTTCTCTCACAGATATATATATATATATATATATATATATATATATATATATATATAGTACTATATACGTATTAGTAGTATTGCAGCGTCGTGTTAGGATGATGTAATGTGATGTAACATATGCTATAGAAACATAAACTAGTCATTTTTATAATATATCACGAGTATGACAATTATATATATATATATATATATATATATATATATATATATAGGTGTGTGTATATGTGATACACATTGTGTGTATGTTTGTATGTTTGTGTTCATAAGTGTGTATAAGCAATGCATATTGTGCATGTGGGTGTGAATGTTCATGTTTGTGTGTTAGTGTGTGAATGTAAGTTGGTGTGTATATGTGTGTGTGTGTGTGTGTGTGTGTGTGTGTGTGTGTGTGCATCCGAGGGTGTATTTGAATGTTGTCGGTATCTACGTATGTATATATGAGTATGTTTACGTATGTATGTATACGTAAATATACATTATTTACGTATGCTATATGTACTTCGTATATATGTTACTAATAATATATATGTATATAATGTTGTCGCGTTTCCGCAAAGATAGTTCACAATCAGGTTATACGTTTTATTACGAAGAGAACAAGAACCCCGTACTATAAACATGGGTATTATACATATTAATATTGAATTATATTTACAAGTCATTACGTTACCTTTTAGTATCAACAGATATTAATATATATAATATAATATATAATGTTAACGTTAATAATGTTAAAACAATAATTCGTAGTAGATAATGTAAATGATTTTATACGACTGTGTTGCATCGAGTGTAAGCATTCACTGTAGCAATTTATAAATATCCTGTCATCCAGGCATTCGAATAACAACATTTAATATATAAAAACAGTTAATCTATCAGACGCCACGCCCCCTTCTTTACAAATATAAAATCAAATCTAATTCCAATCAACAGTTATAATTATAATTGTACATTACCAAAAACATCCATTTCTATATTACATAATAATGTTCACATTTCTCATTCCCACATATATACACACATACATTCTATCATAATTACCACTAGTATACCATACTACATTCTATCATAATTACCACTAGTATACCATACTACATATATATATATATATATATATATATATATATATATATGTATGTGTGTGTGTGTATATAAACAAACTCACATTCACATTCACATACACACACACGCACACACACACAAACTCATACACACACATATATAAATATATATATATATATATATATATATATATAATTAAATATATCGCAAATGTTGATCTTTTGGGACAACAGAAGAAGAAGAAGAATACGAATACGTCACGCCGCGGCCACCATGCACCATTGATATGTTATGAGCACTTAGATAAACTAATTATATCGGTCCGGCTACTGCGGTGGTCAGTAGCGATGACCACAGGTCAACTGACCACCACCGCGGTGTGTGTGCAACGCCGCTGTGGTCAGTTTCCATTGAGCACGGCCATCGGCTCGCCTGCACTATCCGAGAGAAATCGTTGTAATTATAATGGGTAGACGAAGCTTTCCTCCTCCTCCTCCTCTCCTGGTCGTGGTGGTGGCGCCGGTGCCGGTGTATTATTATATAACGCATGCGCGTGATATAATCACTTTATAATAGGTTTGTCAGTGCTTCAAGTACGCCTACATAATCTAGATATATAGTATATATCGTATATATATCGTATATATATATATATATATACGTATATATATATATATATATATATATATATTTATATATATATAGATTTTGAAATAAACCTATACTTACGATATGACTCGCTAATGACATTTTATTGTAGAATAATTCGTAATAGAAATAGTTAATTATTAGAAATCTGAAAAATAGAAATACTGAAGCTATAGATGAATGAGTGATATTAATTCTAAAATTATATAAAGTTAATTAATGTATTAAAGTTTACTTTATAATTTTATTTATAAATTATTGAAATAATATTCACACTATTTATTGCAATATTAACATATTGTGTTTATACACACACATACACACACACACAAACACACACCTAAATACACATACACAAATATATGTCTACGATAAATAATGATTATTCGTAAATTTAAACTTATATGACAATATAAATTCAATACTCATATCAGTATTACTTATTCTGATATCGTATACGATTATAATTACTTTACTCCAATTTTAACTTTCTCTTAACTTAAGTTAAGTTAAAGAGAATTGTCTCTTAAATTAATTTTTTGGCTAAATTTACACAATTATGATTACCGAAAAATATACGCGAAACTTTAGTGCTTCGTTTACCGATAGTATGACTCATAGCAGTATGACTCATAGGCTATAGTCATATATGACTCATAGTCATCATTCATCACTTCTACTTTACGCCATTTTCAGCCTACATTTTACATAGATATTTTGAACAATGTAGACATGGGTATCACTATAGTGATATGTCTATATGTCTATATTTAGACATATATAGTTGAATGTATAGTTTAATTAATTCAACTATAGTTGAATGTATACATTGTTACTATAGTATACTAGTTGTCCAATATATATTTGTATTATGTTTATTTATATATACATATATATATATATAAATGCTATCCTTCTTAATAAATATGAATATATTTTATATTCGTAATAGTATATTGAAAAAGTTAATCTTTTTTTTTTTTTACAGAATTTCATTAATATAATTAATTCTTAAACTAAAAATATGAGGTTAAATACTCATATTCAGATAAAACTAGTTATTTATATAAACTCTATTATCACTATTGTGATAATATAATGTATATACACACACATTAGATTTAAATACTTTTAAAAGCTAAACTTATTTATAATGAAATAATTAAAAAATATATTGCTTGAAATACTCTTCTGATAAAAATAGGTTTAAAAACAGAAAATTTATAACAAATACAAAACATATATCAAAGAATAATATCTAATTAAATATAAAAGTTATAATTATTTAATAATTTTATTAACAAAACGAAACAAAACTCTTATTCAGATAAAATGTATAATTCTGATAATGAAAATATATGGCAAATTTTAAATAAAATTAAAAAAACTATATTTACTAAAAATCATAAACATAATCAAATTTCCCTAATAGTAGATTGCAATAGAAACAATATTACTGATTCTTTTGATATTGCTTATCAATTTAATATGAAATTAGGTATAGCCTCAAAGCTATTATATTCATATACTATGGAGGTATCGACTTAATAAAGCTACTTATAGCTTTCAATGATCCTCCTTAGACAATTGTCTATAAACTGATTTCATTCATTCATTCATATATATAACTTGAACAAAATATAATACACAATGATGAATATGACATTTAAATATATTAAATCCATCAAATAGAAATATTGTTGTCTTATACCTGTAGGGGAGAGTACTCGAATACCGACATCGTAGAAATAAATCACCATAACTTTATTATTTCTTTATTAAATATTTCCAAATTTTATTTATATATATTAAGTAGGTATATATGTATATACTATATACATATAATAGCTATTTCAAAATTTAATTTAATTTGTTTAACTCTTATATAACAGGGGTGTCGATATTATGTGCACTGTCCCGAATAGGGACACCCTTGCACATATTACTGACACACTAAATATATCTATATTTAGATTAACAACAAATGTTATAATCATATATTTATGTAAAATATCTATCTATATATATATATATAAAATATCATTATTTGTATATTATTGATAATTGATGTATACACAAGGTGCTAATATATATATATATATATATATATACATTTGAAGTATATTCGTATCTACTCCATGCATCTTAAAATGTGTATCTCTTCCATGTAAAATTTCTAGGCAAGGGTGCTCGTCGCACGATATATCATACGACATATTCACATATATATATAAATTTCACATTTTTCTTCTGATTTTTCTTTCTAACTATTATATTTGCACACGTATACGTATGTATACAACACAATATATACTATAGTTCACACGCGGTGTGCTGATTGGTTATAGGGTGTCCGTATTAAGACATCTAGGGTGTCCGTATTAGGGATTTATATGACCTCTAGATATATGCCTATAACTTAATTAATATTTGATATCAAATATAGCAACTATGTATAACTGTATAATGTATAGAATGCTTTAGTTGTTAATAATATATAACAATTTCAAACATTAGTTACTAGTGTCACAATGTCGATGTTCATTCACAACCGTCGTCCAATGTTATTAACATTTCTATTTGAAAAAATCTACCTAAAATATGTTAGGTTTTTACTCCGTTTTAGCTTTTTTAATATTATATAAAATTCTAAATTTGTTTTTATAAAAAATCATACCACCCGTACTATATTTTAACTTCCAATGTATATATTTAAAATCTTTAAAAATATTAAAATAGGAACTTCAATTTTTATTTCCCAATAAAAGCGTTTTATAAAACACGTATTTACTTGTACGTTAAGGTAGAAAATCGGTAAAAATAGTGAAAAATCGGTAACAAAAGTAAAAAACGGTAAAAAATAAATAAAGTGAAAATCAGTTAAAAAAAGTATAAAATGATAATTTGGACTAACTTTTCACCGTATTACGTTCGTATACTCGATACGAGTATTTTAAGGAGTTCGGCGAAACACTAGCTTCGTTATTAGTGTCCGAACCAACCCCGTTAGCATAACGACGCGAAAACACGTATACCAATTAATAACGAATTGAATAATATCAATAAATGATGTATACATATATATATATATATATATATATATATATATATATATATATATATATATATTCAATAGGGTTTCACTTATAAGTAGGCCCAGTTATTTTGGGCCAAAGCCCAAAATAAAATCAAAAAGCCCAAAATAAGAATTTTGAAAAATCCAAAATAACTTATATTTGCCTTTTTATTTTATTTTGAGCTTTTTTACTTTTGATCTTATTTTATACATTTTAACTAATTATATTTAATTTTAGTATATATTTTAAATAATTTAATTTGCTAAATCTATATAATAAAATATATATATATATATATAAATATATATATATATATATATATATATATATATATATATATATATATATATATATATATATATATATATATATATATAGGTATATATAAGGATTATTCAGTATAAATCATGTTAACAATTATATTAATTGTAAAATCTGTTTTTTGAATCATAGTTATTAATTATTATCTATTTGTTTCAAAATGAAAATCATTATTATTGCATAATTTATAACATGATTGTTACATAATGAATATATACAATACAATTTTATAATCAACATCTCTAAATTTATAATCATCAAAATGAATAGTAAACACATTGATAGCATACAAATTATTTCTGATTTTCTTCATATTATTTATATTAAAATATATATATTTATATAATACTTATAAGTATTAAAATATATAAATATATTCATTTAAATTGCCATATAGATTCTAAATATAAGAATATACACATTTTAACATTTGATTTATCTATATGGGTTTGATTTACCTTCAATTGATTTATAGTGATAGAATCGATTAGTATTTAAAGAAGGAATATAATAATTTATTAACGAAGGAATGGGGTGTTATTTTGGGAATTGTTAATACGATTTTGACAAGAACTAGTATCACATTTAAGGATGTACAGAAACTTAATTATACAATTCATGAACAAATAGTCATCATTAATAATTTATTAACTACTTTCAAAAATACGTTTACTACTTTTCTAAATTAAATAAATTGTAATTACATTTGTAATATATTAGCAGAGATGTATTAGTTTTCATTTGTGGATTATATAATAGAAATAGTTGATACATTTAATTTAAACAATTAATTCATAATAAAGAATAAGGACATTATCAACTTTATAAATATTTGTATTATATTTACATAATATTATTTATATTTGTTATACATTTATTATAAAAGCTAACCTATAGGTAGGTATTATATTGGCTATAATATATATTATATATGCTATATACATTGTATATTATACAAGGTTATTGGTTTTTTGTTTTTTTTGTGTGATTTAATTGGTTTTTTTATTTATTTGTAAAGAATATTGGTTTTTTATTTATTAAATAATTTATAATAACAAATTATTATATTGAATGTTATTTGTAATAAATACTTCTATAATTATTATTATATATTTCATGTATATTATTTAAAAAGTATTATAGTATAATCTATACAAATGTTAAACAGTAAATTCCTTCCAAATTATATTTTTATTTCGGACAGGCATGTTTATTAAATGAATAATTGTATATAATATATATATATATATATATATATATATATATATATATATATATATATATATATATATATATATATATCTATACTATTATTAATAATAGTTATACTAATATTAAATGATTTTAATAGTCCTGAAATTAATATATAATTTTACAATAATTGTATATACAAAACTAAAAAAACCAAATAAACAATGGTTTTTTTTTCATCAAAAAAGCCACACAAAAATGAACAACCATGGCTATATATGATAATTATATACTATACATTGGTATGATATTGGATCGTATCCAGATGATCATTTGTATCACTTTGATACTTTTCAACTAGGGGAGAGAAGGGTATTGTGGCCGATGCGGGTATTGTGGCCGATAACGATATTTCAAGAACCATTATAGTTATCAAAAAATGATATATACGAAAAATGTAGATAATTTAATTCTAAGAATGATAGTGTACATCATTTTTTATTTATATCAATATTAATTATTGATTTTTTATTAGAGAAAAAATCAAATAATCGTAATTTTTATCGAAAAAAAACGTTTGTAGCTGAATATAAGTAAAACTAAATGGGATAACGATTAATTATTTTTATATTTAATATAAAAGTGCATTTGTATCTGATATACAATGTATTTTATTTTCTAATTATAAAAATAGTACGTATTTGAATACATGACGCGATCCTAGTGGCTATTTCGGAACTATCGACCATAATACCCGCACTAGTGTATTTTATCTCTATTTATACGGACAATTTGTTAAAACTACATTTATTTTATCAAAATATTGCTATAAATTTATATAATATAAATATATTAATATATTAAAATTACAAAAGAAACTTCTAGTAATATGAGCTGAAAATATTATAACAATACAAAATAAACTACAGAATATCCAAGTTATAATCGACCTACAACGTCTTGTAAATATGTACGGAAAAGTTGTTGACAATCTTGTCAATAGACACAAACACAAATTACAAAGTTTGTTTACGAAACAATATATTTACAATATAAAGTTCGAGTATAAACAAATGATATGAATAGAAGAATATGACAGAGATCCAGAGAACTAAGAATAATGTTAAGTAAAAATTTCGAAGATGCGTGGAAATATATTATATATATTACATTAAAAGAATTTATCTGTAGAATAGCAGCCATTATGTATAGGCACATCTGCTGTAGAGTCAAATTTTGCTATAAATAATAAAATATAAAAATTATAATTATAAGTATCATTTACGTAACATTAATCTCGAAGGTATACTTCATTCAAAGCAATACAATCTATTATTTCACTCTTATAAACGACAGTTATTATAACAATAATGCATTACTATTACACATTATTATTTAATCTCATTTTATATAATACAAATTATAATGATTGAAATGTGTTTATAATCTTCTAATTTTTAAAATAAAATAAAATATATCAATAACTTATACAATAAGTATGGTACACAATAATAGTATGGTAGATATAGTATATAATATGATAGTTATTAAATATATAATATGTATCATATAAGATACATATTTATAATATATATATTATGATGGATATTAATGTGTTTAGAATTTTTTAACAAAGGCCCACATAACCCAAAATAACGATTTCGAAAAGCCCAACATAAGCTATAGCTTATAAAATATATTTTGGGCAAATTAACTGGGCCTGCTATAAGTTATAAGTGATAACAATACAATTTAAGCGATAACATATATTATAATTTAAATAAACTTATTTTTTTTATTCACATAACTAATATATATATATATATATATATATATATTAGTAATATTACTTATCACACGTTTATTATACATGCTAGATTTAATTGTTTATAAACTATATATAGTTAGATATATCACATGTTAGAAAAACAAATTAAAAAAGGTTATTGGATTTCCAGAATTATTTATAAATATATTAATTTTACATTATTCTTTCTAAATAATTTTTAGAATAATCTATATTTATAAATAAATGTAGCATACTAATTATTAGATACTAGTAGCATATGATAATTTATCATTTTAAGTTATTAATTACTTACTTATATTAAATGTATACCAACAACAACACGGAAATCGCCCTCAAGGATGGCCTATGAATACATATTTAAACCAACTATAGTTTATATAAGTATATCTTATAAGTGAGGATACGATGTGCACACATGACCATTCCTCGAGGAACTACCGATAGCGATGAGTGATAGAGAGACATGGAGGATATGTATAATGAACTGACGATTAAGCTCGATCTGGTAAGGTAAGGTATACATTATAAGGTACGGTAAATGTATACCTATTATATCGGCGATAATAAATGAATAACATATAAAAGTTAAATAATAGAATTTATTATTTATTTAAACTATATTTTCAAATTATACTATTATATCTAAATTATACTATATTATCAACTATTACATATAGAAAATAATCTTTAAATGATAGATATTGATTCAAACATTTTAGATGTTTATAAACTATGAACTTGTAATACTGTGTAGAATTAACATAAACTTAATTATATTGATATAATAATACATTTTGAAGATATGATTTTTATAATAAATTAGTAAAAGAGATTACACACTGGCTCGAATGCAAATATTAACTCTAATAATGAGAGATAATTTGTTAGCCCTAATATGTCGAGCTAATATTTCGAGAGTTGTTTTTTTTCAGAGCACATTTAAAAAATATGGAAAATTCAAATTTAATTTGTATCCGATTATATATTAATATTAAATATAAATAATATGAAATATAAATATTTATTATTTATAGTACTATTAATATTGAGTTATCAGAGTTATAGACGAATTAAAAAAGGTATCACGTGACATCTATAAATAACTAAATAAGTAATGTAATTATATCGCGAAATTAAATTTCAAATGTCGTATACATTTTACATGTAAACATGTTTACGATTTGATACCTTTTTTTTAATTCGTCTATAACTCTGATAACTCAATATTAATAGTATACTATATTATAATATAAATAATAAATATTTAAAGATATATGTAAACATGTTTACATGTCAAATGTATACGAAATTTGAAATTGAATTTCGCGATATGCATATATATATATATATATATATATATTATAGTTTCATGTATAACGTTATGATGTTTGATATTTTTTTAAATAGTAATCAATAATTATTGATTACTTTAAAGTACAAAATATAAAACACAAATTTCTATAATTTATAAATCATATTAAATGATTGAAATATAATATTTATATTTATTTTAATAATTACTATTCGTAAAAGTAAATAATTTTCATTATTTGAGCGCTCATACGATTATATTTGTTAATATCTGCGGTTATAACTCTGATTCCCCAATATTTATATTTTGATTATCATATATTTTCAACGGAAAGGACATGAAACTTGAAATGTATGCGTGCTAAAAACAAGTAGCGTACGTTAAGATGGTTCGTAGATAATGTTGTGTTATATATATATATATATATATATATATATATATATATATATATATATATATCTATTATAATAGATAAGGCATGGTTGCGTTTATTGGGATAGTACTTATAGAAAGTAAAATCCGAAACAAATTAGTAAAAAACACGCAGTATTGTTAACAGAGTATTTTTCCTATAGGTATATATACAATTATAAATTGTTAGCATGTGGTTAATAGGAAGTAATTTAAATTGTGTAATTTGCATGCACTATATTTTAATAAAAATACATATTTAATACTTTTTTAATATTTATAAATTATTGTATGTCAATAAAAATGTTAAAATATTTACTGTATTTATATGTGAAAATTCTTAGAAATATTTGAAAAAATATGATTAATATAATAATAAATATATATTTATATATATATATAAACATTATATCGAAAGATATATTTGATTACTACATTATTATAACCTTATACAAGGTATTAATTATAATTAATAATACATACTAATTAAAATTAAATTAATTATAGATAACATCGTTAAATATAACAGTCATATTATTGATAACCCCTATAACTAGGGTGAATGTTGTCCAAAGAGATCATGTTAGTCATCAATTATCGTCAACAATGAGTCTAAATATTGAACATCTTGCGAGCTTTCACCAACCTCAATGACCATGTGGTCCTTGGAAATTCCGAGGAGATTTCCTGAGATATCCAATAATAACATTTTTAGATTTAGCTTCATTAACTAATATTAACTAATATTATATACCATATATATATATATATATATATATATATATATATATGTTAACTAATATTAAATGGTACGTTATATTCCGCTTGTGTTGGTATTGTTACAATTTATGCACTAATTATGACATAATAATAACAATAGCACGAATGCATTCTTATAGCCTATTGTATTACTAGCGTGGCATATGTTTAATTATCCACGAAGGTAGAAGTTAGCCGTCGGACCCTCCTTTTTATAGAACACGCATGCGCCAAGTACTGGAGTTTAACTTCCGGTTCGGTATTTATATATAATAATAATAAATACAATACTAATGATCTAAAGAATGTCCTAATTTTAAGTTAATCTAATTACAGCGTACGATAGATAATTACATATGTATGGCCATATGTTTATTATACATAATAACTATAATATAATGTTAATTATAATATTACTATAGTATTTAAGTTGTTAGAATTATTTGACATTTTCTATTTAGAATCACCCTATAGGAATATGTATACACATATACACATGTATACATGTATATTGTTATTGTTATTTTTATTTGGTGGAGTCCTTTCATCCCGTCCAGGAACTTATATGAAGTTTTCACTTATAATTATATATGGCTCTAATGTCCCTTCGAAGCCGCTTCCATGTTAAGGCATCCATGGTTTTAACATCCATTTATTTATACACAATTATATAAGATCACTTCTAAATAATATTTTAAGACCCATTTTATGTAATAGACTTTATTTTATTTAAGACCCTATTTTAAGTAATGGACCGGATGAGGCTCGAACCCGTTTCCTACTGCTTGTTTGTCTGACGCATTAGCAACTGAGCCACATAGTCAGTTATATATGTTTGGGGTCTATGGCTCAGTGGGACAACCAAAAGCTAGTAAGCCAGAGGTCCCGGTTAGACTTCAGTCAGTTCTTGTTTTTCTCTTCTGTTTATCAAGAACTTAATGAATTATAAATCAAAACACAAGAAAAAAAAGGTTAGTATTTGTATTTTATTGTCAGGGGCCCCTCACAGTTATTTATAACATGTACAAGTTTATTACTTCATGAGGGGTATATTTGTATCCGCTATTTGTATTGCGCAGGGTAACCATATAGGACATTGATTTGTATTTTCATGGTTTTATATTTCCCTGCAATAATACGTGCATTGTCATAACTTTTACTTCTTACTTATATATACATCATGTGACTTTAATATTTCTAATAAAATAGTGTTAGAATCACCATATTGATTCAATTTCACCGAACGTTCAGAAATACTATAGTATATACCTGAGTTAATATATATATTAAGGCTATACCTATAGGCTATATTATATAGCCTATATATTATACTAATCGTTAACCAATTATATCTGAAGTAGAATCTACTGAAACACTATAGTATGTTATGTTTTTGATTACCTTGATAATAGTTGATCCGACTTCTTTTGCCAATATATTGTATTAAAATATATATATCTAGAGAGATATATTTTTGCACACATATTTAATGAATTCATATTTAAAGATGACTTATATTAAATTTATAAAAATACGATATTATATATATATATATATATATATTTATATATTATTGAAATAATTATTATTTTTATTAATAAGAACTTACGTCGACCTACATCTAATAATGAAATCGACTATAGGTATAACTTAACCTAGGTATAACTTAACTTTAATCCCGATATTTTATTGGGAACTCAAGAGTGCTATTTCAATAACTAATAACGTATACGTATTATAGAATATACCTATAGGTATTATACTACGCATGTAAATGATAATCTATATCGTTAATCGATACTTATATTTATTATATTGATATTTTATAAAATTAATTTTTGATAAATATATTATTTATAATTTATTATTATACTTTAAAAATATCTAATAAAAATACTAATATTATAAAATTAAATATATCCATATTATTATTATCTTTAATATATTGTATTAACTATTTTATGTATATTTGCACAAATCATTATTAATATTAATATATAATAAGTTAATTAAATGTTCTATATAATTAACTTAAGTTATTAAGTTAAATATAACTCGTGCCTCAAGTTCTACAACTTCCTCTTCCCCAACGCACAATTGACAATCACTTTTTTTAAATTGTAATATTATTCAATAAAAAAATTAAAAATATAATCGCGTGCTAAAAGTTACGTTAACATATTCAAAAGTGGGAATCTAGGGATCATCAGAAATACAACATCGAAATAAATAAAAGGAAATAAGAAAATTAATTTTCTTATTAACATAAAATATTTCTAATATACAAGATAATTTATATAAAATATTTTATTTCTAAAAAAAAGTCTTCTACTTATTATTTCATTATGAATGTTTCTGACTTTTAAGTTATTTAAGTTATTTACTTTTTCAACTTCTCTTTTCACAATTTATTCATTACTCTTAGATATATTTAGATAAGTTAAGATAATTTAAACATAATTTTATTATATTTGTTATACGGACAAAATGAAAATATAGTATACAAAATAATAATATTAATATTTTAAATATATATCTCATTTAGATTATTATTATAAATATATTAAATATTTTATAACATTTAAATAAAAGGAAAATAAATGATTAGAAAATGAAAATAAAATTGTAAAAAAAACTCAAAATTTTAAGAATTTTATAATGTTTTAAATGTTTTATTCTGTATATAGAACGATTACGAATTCACCATATTATTATGATCATTGGCATAGTTGGAGTTGAATAGTAAGTATACTATATAAGTATATATACAGTCAACTCCCGATAAGTCGGACTCGCAAGGGACCGGGAAAAGTGTCCGAATTAGCGAGATGTCCGACTTATCCTAGATTAAGAATATCATGCAAATAAGACATGAAATTCGCTGCGCGAGTTAAATGGTTACCGAAATATGGAATTATGCAACAACCAGCAACATAAAATGTTGTATTCAATTAGATTACTTACTAAAATTATAATATTCATTATTTAAAGTAAACATTTCTGACAATTTATAAAAAGTCCGACTTATCCAGTATAAAAATCATAAAAATGACTATAATATGTGTCCGACTTATATCCAATCCAACTTATCCGACTTATCCAAATACTTACTAAAAACTTATTTCAATTTAACATGGAACTAGATTCAAATCCAACCAAACCAACTAAATGTGTCCGACATATCGAGAAGTCCGACTTACCGAGAGTTGACTGTATATACTTATATAATAGAAGTATACACCTGTGTATAATTATATACATGTGTGTGATGTATAACTGCACTCATATAGTGTAATACAGTGTATATATATATACTATAGTATATAGTACATATTACTACATTACTATATATTACAATAGTGACTTCCTAAAGAAACTACAAGTTACCGAGTTACAAATTCAGATATAGTTACCACAGAGTCGGGTTCACGCGTTGGAAAGATATTATTTATTAAAGGCAATATTGCGTAAGAGGCTTGTAAGATTAGCGATAACAATGAATACATTGTTACAGATCAATAAGCTCAGTACATACACATACACACACATACCCACACACACATACACTCGAACACACATACAAACCAACTAAATAAACGAACTACAAAACTGGCTAACAAATAATAACCTACTACTAAACCATAATAAAACTGAACTATTAAATATCACTAATGACCTAAATACTTACTTCCTTGATAATATTATTAATCAACACAAAATCATTCCTACCAATTCTGTTAAATACATAGGCGTCAACTTCAATAATAAACTTAATATAGATACACATAACAGCTTACTTACTCAATCTCCGATTGCAAAGCTATTTAATCTTAAAAAATACGACGATACTTAAATAGAAATACTAGTAAACTACTGACTCAGACTCTCATACTATCCAGTCTACAATACTGTAACTCACTATTCTCAGGATCTGTAAAACTGAAAATAGACAAACTAGACAACATAATTAACCGCTCAATAGAAATATATACAGACTACAGAAGACTGACTATATATAGTCAGTTGTATACAACTAGCATTACTGACTTACGTAACAAACTTAACTGGCTAAACACTGAAGACTCTATCAACTACAACATACTTACAATATATAAAAATACTATTACATATAATTTACATTATAATTTACGAAAAAAAATAAAACATAAAACAAATACTAGAATATTACGTATACGTTATTATAATACAAATTGCATTAAACTACACCAACCGATTACCCATTGCATCAAATACGAAAGGAACAAATTCAACTCAGAATCATCAACTTGATGGAATAAATTACCCCCTTCTCTTAGCAATACAAAACTCTCGATTTGAATATTCAAAAATAAATAAAAAAATGTATAATTGAACAACATTGTTTCGCATGGTGATTATTATCGTGCGAATTATATACATTCGCTATTTGTATCTATATGTGATATATATTGTTCGATACACATTATAGAATTATTATTATTAATGATGTGTTTAAATAAATTCTTTCAACAACAACAACACGCAATCACACACACAAACACACACACAAATACACACACACACACACACACACACACACACACACACACACACATAAAAACCAACATTGTAATTACAATAGTTAACTATTGTTATAATTATACAATTGTTACACGCTTATTGTCCGCTTATTGTCCTATTGCGTATTAGTTAATTAGCTATTACTAGTTCTAGTATGTCAACGTGTAGCTGCATTATTACAAAACAGAACATCACGTAACATTACGTAACTTCTATTGATATATCGATTTTTAAGTTATTCGATATTCGATACACGGAGGAAAGTTCGTTTTATTTCGACACGCGTGTATTGCGTAATTAATTATTTAGTATCTCCTTAACTATCTGCCACACGAACCTCTATGTGCAATGCCTATAGGTATACCTAGATGTGATAAAGTGTATCAATATACACGAGTTAACTGTTCAACTACGTTTGCGTCTACATAGATACATATAGATCATGATAAGTACGGAAGTAAGTAAGTAAGCAAGTAATTAAGTAAGTAAGTAAGTAAATAACTAAGTATGTGAGTAAGTAAGTAAGTGAGTAAGTAAGTACGTAAGTACGTAAGTAAGTAAGTGAGTGAGTTATTAAGTAAGTAAGTAAGTTATTAAGTAATTAAAAAGTAGTTGAGTATGTATACATACTAAGTAATTAAGTAGATACGTAGTTAAGTAAGTGAGTTAATCAGGGGCAAATCTGTCAAGAGGAGTAAAACGCGGAAATTACATATATGTATATAGGTATACATTTAAAGATGCAACATTACATCCGTGTACAATTGGCCTCACATGATCCCCCCTGGTAAGTATGTTAGTAGGGTGAGTAGGTTAGTTACTTATAACCCGTCGACTACTAACCTGTCTGGTATTCTGGAGCGTCTTGTCCACCCCTATGAACCGGAAGTAGGATTTGGCGTGTCGGTCGAGCTTAGAGTTATAGGGCGGCAACGCGGGGCCCAGTTTCGGGTTCGTGCGGAAGAAATCGTCCGATATGGAACCCACGGCTACGCAGTCGAGCGTGAAGCCCTGTTCGCTGGCCGCCCTAGCCGTAGGGGGTGGGGTGGTGGGGGTACGGTAGGTCTTGTTCATGGACCGTCCGCGACCGGTGAGAAGACGTACGGACTTCCGGGGCGTGGCCGACATCGTCAGCGACGTTCGGCTCCTGGTCAACGGTTCCGGTCGAGCGGCGTTGCTGGTGTCCGGTCTGGACATATCGCAAGGCACTTGCGGTCACTCTACGGGTATGTGTAAACTTTACGTGTATAATGTACACACTATATCGGAACTCTCCTACTATATCCTCTATGGTAACTAGATATTGTCTCTCCCGTCTCTCCCGTCTCTCCTGCTCTCTTCTGACGTCCTTCACCTCCTCCGCTGCTCGCCTCAAGGTCACCGGCTGTAATGGCGGCCTCGCGTTACTTCCGCTTCTTCTTGATCTTCACGTCCGCTTCTCCCTGCGTAGGTTGAATAGTATCGCTGCTAATAGACGTGCGTACGTAGGCGCCTGTGGACGTATACTATGCGCGCGCCTTATCGCCGGGTTAAATCCGCCTAGAACGCGTCACGCTCCACTGAACACGAGTCAATACCGCCGCCTAATTACATAACGCCACCGCCTCGACGATACGGTTAATAATCTTACCGCCAGGTGGAGCGCTACCACCGCCGCTAGTTGTCCGCTAGGTGGAGCTAGCGGTACTCGATCATCACGTAATCGGTCGGGCCGTGTGTAATGTTAAAAGTCGAACGGTTGCCAGCAAATCGGAGGCCTCTCGAAACCGTGAGGCTCGATTGTTAATTAATCGCTGCGGGCCTAGAACTATGCCGGTGTAGTGGCAGGTGTGTATGTGTGCGTGCGTGTGTTTGTGTATGCGTGTGTGCGTGCGATTGTTCGCGTGCGTGTGTAAGTATGCGTGCGCTTATGTGCCACTCATTGTGCGCGAGTATGACGAATGCTAGGCGTGTGTATGCGTACTTACATGTGTGCGCACACACGCGCTCATGTGTGCGAATCACGTGTTCATTCAAGTGAAGTGTAACGTATTCTTTTATTAACTTTCGTAGAATTTCTTATTAATAAGTGATTCGATAATTTATGATTTAGTTACACTCTCGCACATACACACACATACACATATATATATATATATATATGTACATGATTGCATACATACTTTTATACAAATATATATATAGTAAATTGCCGCTTACTCATACTCAAAGGTGTCGACAAAATGTGTATGAGATATAATGAGTTTATGTGATATCAAAGTATATATAATTATATATATATATATATAACTTTTAACTTATATGACTTATATATAATAATTGTCTTATGTGTATTTATATAGATACGACGCCAAAATAACATTAATGCTAATTTACATATATGTGTAAAAAGTCTAAGTTAAAATGCCCGAATGCGGATACTCTGTGTTATAATACGGACACCCTATATACCACTAGATAAACTATATATTATTTATGAATCAATAAGATAAATTACAATTACATTATTTATAATTAATTTTATGAATAATTTATTCTATTTTAATTAGTTAATAATTTATTTATTTTTATTATTTTTTTAATTAATAATACAATTTGAGTATCTAAATAATACAAATTTTAGATTTAGCTTCATTGGTGGTATTAATATTATAACGAACGCGATTTTTATCAAAATCAGAATAATTCATACGCTGCGTGCTGATTGGTTATAGTGTGTCCATATTATGGATTTATATGACCTATAGATATATTCTTATAACTTAATTAATATTTGATATCAAATATAGAAATTATGTATATAATGTTTAGAATGATTTAGTTATTAATAATATATATATGTATTCTTATGTTTTATATCGAAATATTTGTATATTATTGAGAAGGTTTTAAGTTGACATTTATTTTCATAAATTTAAAAACGTAATAAAAAAATCAGTTTATTGGATATATCAGCAATATTTTAAATAATTAAAAAATAAAAAAATACTTTTTTTGACTATTTATATAATTATGAATATTTTATTCATTAAATATTTTTTTTGTATGATTTATGGTTTCTGAGATACCGAGAGTGTCCGTATTCGGGCACTGTCCGTATTCGGTTACTTTCCCCTATAGGTCAACTATAGTTTGAAACTACAGAATTGATAAAACATCATATTCACATATGTAATAAAATATGTTTTATATAACATATTATTAATAATATTAAGGGCACACAATTTAAGTCATGATCAAATATGATAGGCTAATTATAATTATTCTTTTGAAAACTAATCATTTATTGTATATTTAAAATGTAAAACATGGATGTATCATGTGATCTAAAGTTTACAAATTTAAAATTAAACTCATTGAACTATGTTCTCTTATATGAATTTTATTCAAATATTCAGTAATGTAAATAAACTAATAGTTACACAATAAATATGATAATTAATAAATTACAAATAATATTTACTAAAATTGCACTTATTTGTGTATATATATAATAATACACATTATATAATATACAAATAATTGAATCTATTATTTATTTGATAAAAATCCTTGGTATTTATAGGACATGTATAAATTATATATTATTATATAAATAAACATCTATTTATAGAACACCCATGGGTGTACTGCAGTACATTACGCGATACTCCCTTCCAATATAAATATCGAATATGTTAATCCGCGAAAAAGTTATAAAAAAGCCACTAAAAGATTGCTAACATAAGTAGGGGAAAGTAACCGAATTCAGACAGTGCCCGAATACGGACACTTATAACAAAAAAGTCAACTTATAACCTTCTCAAGAATATATAAATGTATCGATATAAAATATAACACTATATTATTAAAACTAAAGCATTCTAAAATGATATATATATATAATTTCTATATTTGTTATCAAACATTTATTAAGTTATAAGCATATATCTAGAGATCATATAAGTCCCTAATACGGACACCCCATAACAAATCAGCGCGCAACGTATGAACTATTCTGATTTTCATAAATATCGCGTGTGTTATAATATTAATACCACCAATAAAGTTAAATCTAAAAGTTGTACTATTGATTATTTAGATACTTAAATTGTATTATTAATTAAACAAATAATAAAATAAATAAATGATTAACTAATTAAATTAGAATAAATTGTTCATAAATTAATTATAAATAATGTAATTGTAATTTGTCTGATTGATTCATCAATAATATATAGTTTATCTAGCATATAGGGTGTCCGTATACGGACATTGGTATCGAATACGGATACCCCCGTTATGGAATTAAAATATTAAATAAAATTTAAAAATCACAATAATATCTATAATCATATAATATTAATATATTGTAATTTTTGAATACAAATAATGAGTCATTAAATGTCAAGACCATTTATTGTTAACGTATACGTATTAGGTTACTTTCTCCTATACCAATTCACCGAGATGAGCAGTAGTACTATTATAGTTATTGAGGTTACAACAGTCTAAAAGTATAAACCCGACTCCACACACACAAATACAGGCAATTTACCACATTTTATAGACATCTACGAATATCGGTTGCTTAACATTTTTCGATTTATAAATATTTACTAATATCGAGTACGTGATTTAAAACCAATTATAATAATTAGAAAATCATACTTTGAAGCAGCCGATCATTACAAATCTGGTGCCATTAGTTTATATGACTGTATACATATACTATAGTATACATTGTATACTATTAAACTTCTCATTGGCGTTACAATAGTTTACGGGATCTACTGACCACCACGAGTGTGTGTGCGATGGTCTCGATTCACGTCATCCTACTACTACCCGGTAAACTTACTAAATAGTAAATTAATACACACACTGTATATATATATATACACACTCTCTATATATATATATATATATATATGTGTGTGTGTGGGTATCTACGATTTATATCGTATATAAATACGTGTTATGTTTCTACTTATTTAGACTATGTCTACTGAACGTTTACATATATGTGTGTTATATATATGTTTACATATATGTGCGTTTACATACGGTATGTTATACACTGCGAGTGTCACGTGATCGCCGCACGTGACACGCACCACGTGACATCTAACCGGCCTCAGCGTGCACGTGACCTTCACCAGCTTCTTCACGTCCCACCTACGGAAGTAAGCTCTGCAGGCGGGGTCGAAGCTGGCGTCGTACCGGGGTATCATGTCCTTGTACTTGGTCCTAGTTCTCTCGGTGACCACGGCGTCGTTGATGAACTTCATCTCGAGGTGGTGCAGGTGTTTCTCGCTAGGCGTCCTCATCACGCGGTGTCGGAAACTATAGGTCACGTGATAGTACGATTATAGCAAATACTCTAAGAACGCCCGCGTATACGTACACCATAGATTTAGAGTACCCTGTGTAGGTACTCTAACTCTATGACCTACACGTATATTCATATATGATTCATATAATATGAATAATATGACACATTTTATTTTGCGGATAAATATTGTCTCTCATTGCATTATGGGATTTTAATCTACTCGACTATATTACCTACTTTCTCGATGAATCATATATGATCATATATCTATAGGTAAAAGACATTACTGAATATGGTATATTACTATGTACAATTACAATAAGATAACTGGTACAAAGTTATAATTTCTTGAGATAAAGAAGTAACAAATCTTAAATATTAGTAGCGATTTTAATCTTAAAAAGTAACCTTCGATGTCATATCCAACATGTAGTGGTATAGCGTATTAGGGCAATATGCAAATCGTGCAAAGTACATAACATATACAATATTTATTATATATATATATATTCTATATATTTAATAAATACTATTTATTTTACGATATATAATTATATTTAATAGTTTTTACTTTATATTAAAATTAATCCACTATTAATACTTGGTACTATAGTGCAATGTTACTACATACTTATAGTATATATATATATATATATATATATATATATATACTTGTAGAGTATACTATAACACTGTATATATATACTTGTAGAGTATAATATATATATTATAACACTGTATATATTTAGTTAGCAAGTTATCAAATATATATGTACATTCTAGTAAGTTTCACAAGTTTCATGTATTTAGTTGAGATTAAATGAATTCTTCTCATTTCATTATTAAATATATTCATATTGATCATGTTGTGTGTGTTGTGCGAGCATCAAACTGTCATCCCGGTAATTCGTACATATTGTACACATCATGGAATCTCGTTAATATATAAATACATGCACACACGTGCAATGCACGTCGTGCATACACACATATACACATATACACAAATATATATGTATTATTAATAGTATCAGTATTTAATTAAATCAGACATATATAAATAAACGTCCGTATATTATATATGAATACAATTATAATTAATAAATATAAAGTTAGTTGAATGATATAATACAATAAAATTATATAAATAAGGTATTATACTATATATTAAAGAGTGACGAAGGAAATATAATAGCATAATACTTAATACTTAAGTTGGCTAATAATGAATTAGGAGACTATGTAAAGCGCATGACTAAAGATTATGCATGATCTGTGTAGTTCTCACTGGTACAAACTATGAAATTATCTCAACATTATCACCAATACATATTTTTGATACCGTCATTTATACATTATCTTAACCTATAGGTTAAGATAATGTATATACCATAATCTCGGATAAATCATTGTATATCAAATGTCTACGATATGTATATGACCTAACAACATTTAACAACATATCACCTATAAGTTATTTGGTTAAACGCTAAATATATTTGGCATAATCTGAATCAGTTTTCTCGATTATTTCTCCGTAAAGCTCGAATTCACTCCCATATGATATTCGTTGTACCATATCACTTTCATTGTTTAAACGTAAACTCTATATCCAGATAAAGCATTGTAATTCATTCTATTGTTATTCGTTTTTATGTTTATTTTTGTTTATCGTTTTTATTATCTAATGACGCCTATAATCACCATGTGTTTTTGAAGTAATAATAAACTATATTTTATTATTTAGTTATTAATAACTAATTAATAATAATTATTATAAAATAACCGTATTATGTTTATATAAACAATGATAAATAGGCAATATTACAGATGTATTAACAGTAATATTATACAGTAATAACTAGCAAACTCTTTACAATAATCTATTAATAATTGCTAATTATTCATGAAGAATGAAGAATAATATTATTAATTATAATTAGCAAGACTATTTATTTAAAATAATTCTATTATAATTAATAATAATGTCGGTAGAAATTCCAGAAGTATATATTTCTTTATCTCCCTTAAATATAATCATATTGAAATCGATTGATTTAAAAAGAGTTTTTACATTGATTTTTGAATTAAATTCAAAGTTGTACTCATGGACATAGGGGAAAGTAGTACTTTCAAAGTACCCATACTTCGCGGGTTTTTTTAAAGGTATCATATGCTACCTATATAGGTCAAATACATATGAAGATATTGAATAATTTGAATTTTGTTAACATATTAATATACATAATCTTTATATTTACAAGATGGCCATCTTATTTTATAAATAAAATCATATAGTATATTAGAATATTTTTTGATAAAAGAGTAAAAAAAGTACTTTGTCTATGAATTCCCAAACTCCGCAGAGTTTCCAAGAACATCCGCTGTGTGGCGATACCTTAATTATTTAACCGTTATTCTAAAATTAATTATATAATTAGACAAAATGAAAAACTACGTTATTCAATATTAATATATAATACATATTCTTTAATAATTTTCTATTCATCATTCTCCCTTGCGAAAAAGGAATAAATACGAATACCCTAAAACAAGTACTGTAAACCAATCAGTAATGCAAAAATAATTGATTATTGATTTATTAAAGTTAAATATATCTTACTATTTTGTAATTCTCTATAATTTTCATATGTAAAGTATATCTGTAGAATCAATGATATTGAGATATAATAACCCGCGAAGTATGCATACCCATGGGTATTTTCCCCTAATGCATTACGATAAAATCACTCAAGCGTAACATAACAATTTCACCAAATATGCGTTAGCACATCCTGTCCTTTAATACTTGTTAATACTTAATAGTTATTTATATTATAATTCACTAAAATAATAAATAAATAAATAATGTATCGCATCTTATTTGAAGATCTTGAAACTATCACGAAGTTTCGAAATTCACCAAAAATGTGCCTTTTTTACTCTTTAAAAAACAAATATAATTATATACATTTTTATTAAATTCTGTGTATATAAATAAATAAAATAATATTAAAATAATGTAATATGTTAATATGTATTAAATGTTTGTAAACCTTATAATGGTTAACAACAAATACACGAATTATAAATTGAATAATAAATTGACAGGAATAAACAGGGGGGTCGGTACACCTGGATACATGCGCATACTACCGACTCCATTCTCCTATTACCGACCCCCTAAATTAATCGTGGTATAATTAATTATAGTATTATCCATCTAAAGAGCAGCTATATCTACATATACATAGATATATTATTATATATAATAATTACAAACGGCACGACATTTATTTATTATTGAATTTATGTTTTACTAATAATATTAAATTTAAAATTAAACTTTATAGTTATTATATTATATTAATATAGTACATATTTATTTATTAATCTATATGTATATAATCGACTAGAATAATGAGTCACTAATCTATATAAATGATACACATGTGTTTGTGCAAACAATTTATAATACATTTTAAAATAAAACACGTTTGTATTTTGATTTGATATTATAAATCATATTGGTCGATATTAGGGTAATTTAGGAGGTCGGTAATAGAACAATCATATGGTTGCTGTAATTTAGATATATTAGTTAATAGTTATTAAATTAAATTATTTGTATTATGTTTATAAACATTTAATTAATTTACAATATCATGCATAGATTTACGTTTTCTTTTAATAAATAATGTATGTTACTAATTAACAAAAAAAATAGTATTCAAATATTTAAAAAGTAAAACCTGAATATTATATTTTATCAAATAACAATTGTAGGATTGCACATTTTGAAATTCAAAATAATTATATTTACTTTTTATTTTACATATTTACTATTAAATTACTAATGTTATATGTATATATCATTTTTTATATATTATAGTTACTGAGATACGAGAGGGGGTCGTTAATTGAGTATGTCCTCTATATGTATTATATATATTATTATAATTCAGTTATATGTAACCTATAGGTATGTAAATATTACGTCATATATACTATTTGGTATACCAAATAGTTTGATCTGGTAATAATATATTTAATTTTACTTTAGTATTAAATTAAACACGGATATATATTTGTATTAATTTTATTATATATATATATATATATATATATATATATATATATTGGTATTGTTTTTGTTATTCTTAATTGATGGAATCCTTTCATCCCATCCAGGAACTTAGAAGAAGTTTTCACTTATAACCATATATGGATCTAATGTCCCTTCGAAGCCATTCTTATGTTAAGGCATCCATGGTTTTAACCAGGGGCCGGTTGTTCCGACATTTGATAAAAATAGCGTACGCAACGCGCTAGCAAAATTGGCCTGCGCCATTTCCTTAGCCATATGTAAATCGAGTTGTTCCGACAATTAAAATAAATGTCATAGCCTAGCTAATTCTAGCGCGAATTATCTCGTCGACTGTCCGACTATGCGTATTGAATAGAATAAAAAAGAATTTTTTATGAAACTTTAAATCCAAAATAAATAAAATATGCTTATTTTATATTCAAAACAATGTGAAATAACTTAATACAATTATATATATTAAAATAATTAATTATTAATAAGTATATTATTTTAATTCAAGTAATAAATATTAACTATTTAAATATATAACATATGCGCACTCACTATTTTAAGTTAATATAAAGTAGCGCCACCTATAAAATGATTTTAATGTGTCACTCAAATCTATAAATAGATTATAGTTACTAATTATAAGTGAAATATATAACAACAATACGCGCATATAATGTATATAAATTTCAACTTAAAACCTTCTCAATCATATATAATTGTATAAATAGAAAACATATATATTATTAACTATAGTTTGAAGACTAAATAAGCTTGATTCTTCCTCTACCTATGCATTTATGCCAAACTCTGAAATTATTTTATATATTTCCTATATATATCTGAATATACACTTATATAATTAGGTCATACAAATTATGATATTTTCAAGTTTTATCATGTATATTATTTTGATTAATTAATAACATTAGATACATATATTATGTTATTATTATTAATATTATGATAAGTGAATATATATGTACATATATAATATAGAAACAATATTTATATACTTGGATTCACATTAAATTTATAATATTAAAATGAACAATTTATTTTAACACAGCTTCATTTATTTCGATTAATAGGATCGATTAATAAATGTCTTACATATAAATATATATTTATAAATAAGTATATATACTTTAACATAAGTACAGTATATATAGTATATTAATTAATTTTTCGTAGTTTATATTGAATATAATATTCTGAATATATTGTAATTTTGTTAAAGATAGATTCTATAGTTTATTGTATATTATCTTTGGTTATACTCGATAATATTTGTAATTATATTATTATAATAATTATATATTTATATAATTATTATAATTGTATATCTAATACATACTACAATACAATTAAATTAGGAATAAAATGGGAAATAAGCAAAACATTTTATTTAATATTTAGCTAACGCCAGCTATTAGTTGTCCTTAAGAAATGGGTAAAATAAACGATGCGTGTTTAATTTATATATCGGAACAACTCGATGACTTTAGCTTAGCATTTTGATAATTTGTACGCGCTAGAACATCGGAACAACCGGTCACTAGATGTCCCTAGGGAGAGCTACGGCGACTATTTTCGCCTTAATAACGCGCAGCTGCGCGATTTATTTGTCATCGGAACAACTCAATATCGTAAAATAAGCGTAGAATAAGCGTAGGCCAATTTTATTTTATCGGAGCAACCGGGCCCAGAGCCAATTAATTATGTATACACAATAATATAAGATCACTTCTAAATAATATTTTAAGACCCATTTTATAAAATTAATAAATGGTCCGAATGAGGCTCGAACCCGTGTCCTACTGCTTGTGTATCTGAAGCCTTAGAAAACTGAGCCACACAGGCAGTTTTTTATATATATATATATAATATATACAATGTATACATACTATAGTATAGTATACTATATATAGTAGTATATATATATAGTATTGTAATAGCATACTATAATGTGAACAAATTCTATGTTCTCAACTGAATATATATGAATTGTTCCTGAGAGAATTATGTCAGAATTATTATAATCATACTGTATTAAATGCTAAAATTAAGTATTAATAAGATATAAATGATATATTATACTATATTACATATTATTAATCATTAATTTATAAATAATACCTTAGTTTATTCGCTTCACCTTTGAAGTACAGGGGACTTGTTATGTCTCTTGACATCTTATCTATTGTAACGATATATTGAATTGAATAGAAAGTTTATTTAATCACTTAAATAAATCTTAAACTTAAATAAATGATTTCTCAAAAGTGTATATATAGAATACAAATAATAAAACAAGTAAAACAATAAATACCATTAATAATAATATAATAAGATAGAAAAAACGGTAAGGAAATTAATAAATAAAATAATAATGACAAACAATACTAGTATTACAGGTTGTCATCTGAGATCAATTGTTGAATATATTTCATGAATGTTTTATGCGATTTTATGGATCTATAGATCCGTCCTTCAAAAATGAATACTCGGGCACTGAGTTATATTGGTCCAAAACTATTTAATTCACCTCCAACCTATATTATAATATATTAGAGTATTCATTTTTGAAGGACGGCGAATAAGGGTAGATATAAAATGAGATGCATGGTTTCTAAGAGATGGAAGGAGATATATCCCTTTGAAATAGATATATTAAAGATATATCTTTGTAATAGAGAAGCAGAAATATAGGAGTCAAAATTCGAAGAGTATACTATATATATATTAAGGAGTGAACAATAGATAGTATGCGATAAGCAGAGCATTTGTTAAATGGGAACCAGGGAGGTAAGTTTAGAAATGATCTCGAATACATAGGTTATAGGTTTACGGAATTATGAACGAATAACTCGATTTAGGGGAGATATAGAGGATAATGGAAGATTGATGAGGAGTGAGGAACAGTAATATATAGGTTAGAGGAGATATATTCAAATTTAACTATAGTGAATTACTTAATAAATACCTCATAATAATGATATTTTATATATATATATATATATATATATATATATATTATATATATACCTACAATGACCTGTCATGAGAAACTGCAATTTATAAACAGGTTATGATTCGTGTGTGTATTTTTGTATATTTAATATATATAAACTATTCATTTAGTAATTCATTATTTATTTAAAGGTTATCTATAGGTTATTATAATAAATTATTTACTTACATATAATTATGAAAATATATTATGTTCATTCCTATATATATATATTTATAACTAGAATACTATATGATAATAGAGTATATTTATTAATTATGTATAACATATATTTAAATAATCTTATTATTTTTTTACCCACCAACATTAATCTTAAACTATCAATAATTCAAAAATAATTATTTTTTATTTATTTTTATTTTGATACCATTAAATGTATTACATATCACTAAATTAAAAACTAAATTGAACAATATCATACAATAATTAATAATCGATATGCTTAATGTAAAATACATATCAATTAAATATCAATTACACATTTCTAACGATTTACAATAATTATTTACATATAGGTTATACATAATGTTTATGTTTAATTTTCTTGTAAATGTTTATTATCATATATTTCGTACATTTGCCAACATGTATATACATTAACATATAAATCTACACATATATTAAAATAAATCTATACATTACATGATCATCTTCGAATTTAAATTATTATTGTTGATATATACATTATATTAGATATATATATATATATATATATATATATATATGTATAAGACGAAAATCGTAATTGGAAAATGCAAATAAATAATATTAAAAATAAACTTTACTATGGACTTAGTTTACTACATAGATATAAATATAAATTTAATATTAATACTTTAGTTATGCTATATTTTTCTTTTTTTCATAGTCATATTAATTATTGTTCTATTATATGGGGAAGTACTTACCATAGAAATATAAAATGTATTCAAATTTTACAAAATAAATGTATGAGAGCAATATATAAACTTGATAACAAAACCAATATTGATTACATTTTTGTAAGACATAACATTCTTAAATTTAAAGATATAATAAATATATCCATTTATAAATATATGTTTAGAATATATAACAAGCATTATTTGCATAGTTCAATTTGTAAGTTATTTACCTATAATTGCTCTTTATATACTTTTAGGTTAAATAGAACATTCTTAATACCAAAAATAAGATTTGATCATGAGAAATTTAGTATTCGTTACAAAGGCGCATATTTATGGAATTATTTAAATACAACCATATCATCTTTGACGAATTTGAATACTTTTACAATACATATAAAAAACATGCTTTTAAATAGTTATATTTAATCACTTACACCTTATCTGTATTGTTTGTTATTTTATTTACATGATCATCTTTTCTTCTTTTTGCTCTTTTAAATTGTTCGTATTGTATACATATTTTTTATCTCTGTAGCCTTACTTTGGTCTTTAGTTTTCTTTGATTTTTATAGTTTAATTTTTTTATTATTTAGTATCTTTTTACATTTTTAAATATTTTATTATATATTTTTATTATATTTTATTATTATTTTATTGTTATATACATGATGATTTCTTGGTATTGAGAGATATATTTAATTTTATTGTATTGCTTTTTTATGAGACAGAACACGAATGAACAATATAGAATTGTAAAATATTTATTTATATTTATTCATTTTGTATTTATTCATTTTGTATTAATTCTCTCATTACCAAGAGCAGGTTGGTATCTCGATAAGTTCAATAGAACTTCTATACCATACCTGGGTTTTTGATCTTGGTCATCAACTGAATCTGATATTATTATTATTATTATATATTATATATCTAATTTAACAATAATACCAAAGATTTTCCGAAGGAAATATATAACACTTACGCGAAATCGTGTAATTCGAATTTGTATACAAAATACCCTGGTGCCACCTATAGCGGGTTACTTTTAGGAACTATGCGTTGTTTATAATGTAAATTCGTATCAAACTATACACTTTTAAAATGTTAAATAATATGCTTTAAATTAATATTTATATGATGAAAACTAAGTGTTCATTACTAATATATAACAAACAAATATGATATGTATGTTTTAAATTCTATAAGTATATATTTAGTAAGTAAAAGCTAATTTATATTGCATGTAATTTAATAGAGCAATGAAAACATTGTTGTATGCAAACAGAGCCGAACCTAAATCTATTTCAGTGATGTCGATACTACTGCTAGCAGCGGTTGGGTATATTACTAAATTACGTTGCATGCATAGGGAGTGTTATATCTTTGCTTCGCAAAATCTTTGATAATACTCTACAAATCTAATCGTATTTTTAAACATGTTATTTATAATGGATTCGACCTCGATTTTATGATCATTTAAATATAGGTAATGAGAATACCCAAATTTGTTTTCAATGTAGGTTAATGTTAGGCCTGAGCTGTCCTCTTAAAATTTAAAAAAATTTAATATAGTAAAATTTAGATTTTAAGATAGGAAAATGGTATTTTCAAAATACCAAAAAAACATAAATATGTATATATTTTCACATTTATAATTAAGCTACAATCATGTAATTTTCAGAATATGTGTGATATGTTCATATAAATAATATCAAATTCATGACAACATTAATTTTATTTCTATGATTTTTTTTAATTTATAGGATTTTCCATTTTTTTTCTAATTTTTTTTGACCTCTCATTATTTTTTACAGAATTGTTATATTTGATAACTTTAAATTATATATAATAAAAACAATTCATTAATCACTATATATATAACAATTTTGCTTAACAAATTATAACTACCATGACATTTCTTTAATGTTGTTAAAAATCATCACAAAATTACCATTTTTTCTGTGGAGTTGGTATATCAGGTATACATAATAAAGGTATACCTTTTCACATTTTAAGATTAAGTTTTCTACCTCATTAATTAATTATACTATTAAGATGGTATATGTTAGCGTACACGTATTATAAATTTAAAAAACTCTTTTAATTAAAATAAATAGTCAAAGTTAAAAACAAACCTAATTTTTAGAAAATTGTTATATACAAATTGTATATATAAATTTTATTTTATTGTTGAAATTAATTATCTAATAACTAATATTGAAATTATGGATACTATAGATAATATGTACTATATATTAATGTTATATAATAGAAGAATATAGTATTTAAGAAAAGTAGGCTCACTCTGGTCTACTCATTATTATAAAGTTCCATTAGGTCAAATCCTACGATCAAATACAAATAAAATTTATAATATTCAAATAAATACCCTGTCTAGAAATATAAACAATACAATTATATAGGGGTAACGAAATTTCAAGATTATTATTTAATTATTATTTTTTTTAAACCTTTACGCGTCACCAATATTGAACCACACTATTTGTATTAATACAATAATGCCATGAATATATATATATCATATCTATAAAAGCTGCAATGTCATGAATGTATATATGGTATATCATGATCTGGAAAATAAAAATCTATCTTAATGGACATTTTAAAATTAATTAATGGTCTTAACATTTTATGACTCAATATTTGTATACAAAAATTACAATATATTTTATTATATGATTACAGATATTATTGTAATTTAAAATTTTATTTAATCTTTTTATTCAATAGATACAGGGGGTATCCATATTCGGTACCCATGCTCGAAACGGACATTCTATATATCACTAGGATATATATTTATATATATATATATATATATAGTATACTATATATTATTGATTAACCAATCAAATAAATTAAAATTAAATTACTTGTAATTAATGAATAATGTAATATAATTTAATTAGTAATTTATTTATTAATTATTATTATTTTATTATTTAATAATTACAAATGAAGTATCTAAATAATAAGCCCGAATATAATAATAAATTGATGGTAGTAATATTATAAAGACCGCTATTTTTATGAAAATTAAAATAGTTCAAACCCTACGAGCTGATTGGTTATTGGGTTTCTATATTAATACACCAAGAGTTAAGTAACTAACTTATAATATCATTGCATGTACCATTAACACAGTTAAAAAAACGACGATTTTATTATTGGAACCTGATTAAAATTGGAAAACAGATTCCTGTAAATTTATTTAGAAAACGGTTTATAAAAACTATTCCTACAATTATCATGCATGAATCGATATTATCGATTCTAAAACTAATTATTGAGAACTGGTTTAAAAACGATTCATAAACGAATTATTGAGAATCGTTAAAGTTATTGATGTAAGTAGGTAAACTATTACCTAAGTTATAGGTATATTATTTTTTAAATATAGAAAGAATAACATATTATAACTTTTAATTATTTTAATATATTGATTTAATTGTTATCAATGCCAATTAATTATTAATTATTATTTTAATTTTATATTTAAGTTAATATACTGAATTTAATAAATAAAATATTATTTTATAAACTAATTTTTGTTAAGTAATCCTATGTATTTTTCTAAATTATCATATTCTCATTAAAATAACACATTGAACTACAATTTTAATCATAATTATATTAATAATACAATTGGAATCATGTTGAACTAATTGCTCAATATTTAATATATATAGAAATTGAATTGATTCAATATTGTATTCAATATTATAATGTTATTATTATTGAATTTAATTTATAAATCTAACTTAAATGAAATTATAATATTCATTATAATATGTGAGTTATTATTTTGCTACGATACTAATATTTATTGTAATATTATATTTTACATCTAAACTTACATTCAACTTATATCAACAACTTAAGTTAAACCGATTCATATAGTAAGAGTTAAGGAATCAGTTTCAAATAAACCGATTTCTATAGTAATAGTTTAGGAATCAGATAAAAAACAGAAACGAAAAAAACGTAAATAGGAATCAGATTTTTTTAACTGAGTAGTTAACATGCCATATATTACTTAAACAATGGTAGTTAGTATTCTTCTACATGATTAGGGGAGGTGAGGAGGTGAGGAAAAAAAACTATATTATCATTATATATTTATTATAAATACATATAGATATATTTATTATATATATAATATGGTATAATATAATTAATAAATAAAATAAATTCTGGTGTTAATAGATGTGTGCCTAATTAGTCGGCATACGTGTTTCATTAATTAAACATATCAATGGCATAGTATTAATATTGCCACCTAAATAAAATGCATTGCAAATTATTATAATATTTTCTATATTTATTTTTAAATTCAAATGTATTCAATGTCGTTGCTCTATTGTTTTGAAATATTTTAGAAAATTAAAAAAACATTAAAATGATAATACTTTTTAAAAAGTTTAAAATAATAATAAAATAAGCAAACAATAAATATTAAAATTAGAATGAAATTAATAACATTGAAGTTATAACTTAATTATATATAATATCATTGTTTATAACCACACGGTATAGTAGGTGTTAGGAACACTATAACGAATATTAGGAACACTATAACTATTATGAATACTATAAAGGAGAAATGGAACATATCATCTATTTAGTTTATGTCGTAGGTTATAGGTCATATGTTATCAGGGGCGGATACAGGAATTTTTCAAGGGGGGGGGGGGCTGACATTCAAATAAAAGTATATTTTTAAAATAATACTATGATACTATTAACTATGATACTATTCAATTGAATAATATTTTTGTATATATAAATTAAATAGAATAATATTTTATATGTTATTGAATAAAAACTATTAATACAATATATTAATCAATTGTATTCTTCTTGGATTACGTAATGCAAATGCATCATGTCTGGCAACCCATCTCGTTTTACTTTAACTAATTTCTTTTTAGAAGATTCAACACAAATTTGTGTAATATTTTCATCTTATAAACTTTGCCTCTTAGCAGAATATTTAAAAAATATGCAGATTTCTAATAATATGCCTATTATATTTTTAATTAACGGCATTTTGCATTTATTTACTATTGATAGATTTAAAAAATGTGACCTGCAGTATGCATATGTTGCTTTAGTGTTCTTATTCAGATTTATAGATGACGCTCCTTTTACTTTGCCAGACATATTTCCTGCTCCATAGTATCCTACCCTCTTAAATTTTCAATATTTAATTCAGATTTAGTTAGTATATCCATAATCAAGTTAGCTTTACTTTCTCAACTAAGATTTTCACATCCTATGAAAGAATTAAACTTTTCAGTGATACACTTACCATTATAATATCTAATTTCAAAAGCCATTTGTTCAGTATTATATACATCTGTGGTTTCATCAACTAGTACACTAAAATATTTAGCTTTTTTTATATCATCAATTATAATTGAAGAATAATTATTCTTTCTTTAATATATTCACCATATTCAAATATCAATTCATTCTGTGTTGTTTTTGAGGTGTATTTAGCATTTTTATAACACATTAATAAAGTGTTCTTTTAATATATCATGTCCAGAGTTTATACATTGTTTTAGAAGTGCATTGCAATTTCCTAGATTATAATTTGGATCAGTAGAATACTCATTATGACCATGTAATGAAATATTGTGTATTCTATAAAGAATTATTATATCTAAAGGGGGTATCCTACAAGTATTTCCGGCAACTTGACGGAAATATTTTAACTTTAAAATGATTTTCTATCAAGTTAACTACAATTTTAGTGGGAAACCCCCTTACTTTCCGGCAACTTGCCTGAAATATAATAAATTTATAGGAGATATCCTATTACAACTTGATATACAAAATTGTAAAGTTACAATATATCAGTTAAGTTGCCGTAAAATCTTATATAGGTGGTATAGTGGGATACCCCCTTAATATTGATTTCAATTGTGCACTGTTGCATTACATTTTCTTACATATGTTATTATTGACTTATATTATAACTGATTGCAGAAGCATGCTTCTTATTTTCTATCACTGCAATACAACGAGCATTTTATTCCAAAGAGTTATTGTGGTAAATAGTTGATTCATCTTTTCTTAAATCTGCAATCGCATCTTTAAACTTAATCATGGACGAAGTGACACATTTTCCAATTTGATTGTGATTAATTTTTAAATGAAAAACACATGGTATATACAATCCGCTATTTAAATATTCACTATATATACTATAGTATAACCAATAATATGTGTGTAACCACTTCATTTGAAATGTACGAGTATTTCCATTTTCTTTATGTGATTTATAAACGTAATCTTTGATGGATTGTTGTGCGAGTATTTTATATAGCAGAAGATATCCTTCTGCGTGTGTTTTACTTGTTAATTCATTATAAATAGTGCCAATATCTTTAAATTAGATTAAAATTAATGAATATACTTAAAATAAAATATGTATAAACCTACCTATAATTATAATTGATATTGAATGTTTTGCTGATTTAACCATATTATTTATTTTAAAATCATATATTTTACAATCATGAGGGGGGGGGCTAGAGCCCCCCTAGCCCCCCCTGTATCCGCCCCTGGTTATAGGTTATATGTTATAGGTTATTATTGTATTTAAATTATGTATTTATTATGATTACCTATCCAAAAAAAATTGATAATAATATAAACAAGATTAATAAACGCTAATTAAAAATTACAACAGAATTAAGATACCTATGTTAAGATAACCCCTATGTTATATTACCATAGATATGTATTTGTATTTTGGTTAACTTTAAATATATGTATATAACATATATAACAGATTATATGTTTTTGGAAACTAGCTACCTATATTTGTTAATTGTATAGGTTAGATAGTTGTGAAGGTTTTTATAATATAATATATTGTATTCTAGTTATGCTAATTACTCAATTTGGAATTTAGAAAAACCTTGATATTGTAATGTGTTTTTAGCCCTCAACAAATCGGATTATAAGGATATAGGTACTAGGGGAAAGTGGACACCTAATACGGACACTTTAACAATAAATGGTCTTAACATGTTATGACTCAATATTTTCATTCAAAAAAATCTATAGATTATTATTATATGATTTTAGATATTATTGTGATTTTAAAATTGTATTTAACCTTTTTATACAATATATAACGTGGGTGTCCGTATTCGATCCCCATATATGAATACGGATACCCTGTGTTATAATACGGAAACCCTATATACCACTAGATAAACTATAGTTTATCTAATATATATATATATATATATATATATATTATTAATGAAACAATCAGAAAAATTACAATTACATTATTTATAATTAATTTTATGAATAATTTAATATAATTGAATTAGTAATTAATGTATTACTTTTTATTATTTTATTAATTAATAATAAAAGTTAAGTATCTAAATATTATAATTGTTAGATTTAGCTTCATTGATGGTATTAATATTATAACGCAAGCGGTTTTTATAAAAAATTAGAATAGTTCAACGCTGCGCGCTGATTGTTTATAGGGCGTATGTATTAATTAATATGTCTTAAGACATATAGAGTGTCCGTATTATGGACTTATATGACCTCTATATATATGCTTATAACTTAATGAATATTTAATAACAAATATAGAAATTATATAAATAATTTTTAGAATACTTTATTTTTCAATAATATAGTGTTATATTTTATATTGATACATTTGTAAATTCTTGAGAAGGTTTTAAGTTGAAATTTGTTTTCATCAATTTAAAAACGTAATAAAAAAATCAATGTATATGGATATATAACTAATATTTTAAATAATAATAAAATAAAAATACTTTTTTAACATATTTTTATAATTATGAATAATGTATCCATTAAACATTTTTGTTGTAGAATTTATGGTTTTTGAGATACCGAGAGTGTCCGTATTTCCCTATATAGTTTTGTAGATTATCAGTGTAAAATTTCTTAAGTTTTCAACCAGAATTATAGCTAATAAATACAAAATATATCTATTCTTATAAGCATATACATAGATACGAGAACCCCACAATCAGAAAGTATATGTTTAGCTTTAGCTTTAAGTATATCTAGACGATGATTGTTTTACAATATATTGAGGCATTACATAATAATTCTTATGGATCCTTAATAATTATTTAGATTTTAACTATTCAAGTATAGAATACGTTTTATATGACGCAGTTCATAAGTATAACAATAGTATTATAGCATGTGGCAGAAGCTAAGTATACGTAGTGATAAGTATACTAGTCTTATTTATAATTCTAAAGAAAACTCTTGAATTATAGACCTTTAAGAGATCTCATTTGTATGGAAATAAAACCTTACTTTCCGACAACCTGCTGGAAATATAGTAACCTTAAAGGAGGTATCACACTACAACTTGCTAGAAAATCGCTTTCTAGCAACAAATTGTGGATACCATTTCTGGAAATACTGGTAGTGGGATACCTCATTAAGATACATTTGCAGAATTTAGATTATTGAAGAGTTCGGATAAGTGTAAGAATTTAAGATTGACTGCAATATTTAAATAACCAAATATTATATTAACATTAAAACAATTAGATAAAAATATATTACATTCAATAAGGAATACGTTGACAGGTGACTAGATGGTGAAGATACAGTGACATATGTCAATAGAACTTAATTATAAATTAAATACAAATACAACTAGGTAATACGTATAGGAAATATCACCTAATAGGAAATACTCTTATTAATTATTCCTACGATATATTATAATAACTTTATTATACAAAATAATTATTATATAATACAATATACATGGACATATATATATATATATATATATATATATTAAAGTAATTATTATTATACAAATGTATATTTTATCTATTTAAAATAATAAAAACCTGAAAGTTTTCCCTGTACTATATTAATAAGGTATGCCTTATTAAAAATAATAAAAATACCTATTTTAAAACAGAAAATATAAATAAATCTTATATAGTTTCAATCGAGAAAATATCAAATAATAAATTAGTTATTACTATAGATGATTTAATATCAATACAATTATTAAAATGTTGAATTATTATATACATTAAAATAGGTTAATATTTAAATTATATTTAAATCTTTCTTTAATAAAAAATCAATAGAAAGATACATACTATGTTTTACAAAGTAGTACACAATAAATGTATTATATAATAATATTATACAAATGTATTAGATACAAATATTCAATATATTAATATATATATATATATATATATATTAATATAGTTAAATACTTAAATAATTACTAATGATAATTAACAATACAACTTATTTGAATATACCAATTGAAGAAGATATTATATATATATATATATATATATATATATATATATTATATATGAAGGTTTGTTTATATTTCCTATACAAATAATAGCAAATATTAGCAATTGTACCTCGTTAGTCAGTTGAATAATAAATAGACATGAAATCTAAATATGAACATAACTACAGGAGGTTCAGAAAGCGATCATTAATCAGTGTTATCTAACAATGCGGTTTACGCAATAGTTTCATTATCGTTGTGCACAACCAAACCACAAACTTAATTTATACCGGTGAGTAATTCAGTTAGATTAATAATACTTTAAAAATTATTGAAATTCCATAAATCCTATCTTACCCTATATCGATATAAACCACGTGACAGTCTTAGCGGTGTGTAATTAATCACTATAATCACTAGATTATTAGCACGTTCTTATTGTTATGTCTATTCATAGAAATATACGCTACTTTAAATGGTCGTATACAATATAGAATTCACGAGATCGTTGAATTGATTCTCGATGTGGATATCTCTATAGAGAGCCGATTCTTGATAGGGATTATCTTAAAATGAGATGAACTTATTTGTATTGGAAATAAATAGCGTGGGTCATGATAAAAAGAGAATTAATTGTATACGTATACAATTATAGTGTACACTATATTATACACTATAGTGTACTATATATAGTATATCCTATATTATATACTATAGTATTAACTTACTAAATATTTGATAGAATACAAAATATAAAAAATAAATAAAATTTCAAAATATAGATTGTAATATTTATGATTTGAATTATATACGCATTCAGCCTGAATTATACTTTGCAAGTATAAAGTAATTTATCATATAGTTAATTATTTAGTTTATCCTTAATTATACATAACCTTTTATATTATTATTGTTGTAATAACGTAAACATATAAAAAGTGTGGGTGCCTACAGATTTAACTGAAAATTTTCAGTTAAACTACATTTTTTTACAAAGTCCGATATTAGTTTTTAATTACAAAATTTCAAATATATAATATAGTAATATATTTTAAATATTCTATATATATATATATTATTAGTATACGCATGTATTTGTGTATAAATTAGTAATTGCAATTACATGTATACTAATAATTGTGAAAAACCTACATTTACTAAAGTTTAGATATGGGAATTAGTTTAATTCAAAAAGTAAATGTATATTAATATTTTGTTAAATGTTAAATATTTTAAATATATATATATATATATATATATATATATATACATATATATATATAATCCAGTTATAATCATGTTATAATCAAGTATACAATGTTTATTATTCTTATTATCGCTCCATAGATATTATTTATATATATATATATATATATATATATATATATATATACATTTGTATATAATATACGCATATATGCAATAAATTATATATAATTATATGTATGATATATACTATACTATATTATGAACATTTAAGTTAACATTAATATTCAACAATTGTTGTCAAATATTTTAAGATTCTATATTCGATGATAAATAAAACCAAATTTACAAAATTAAATTAATTATAAAGATAATAAATAAATTAAAATAGATAATTTAAATCGAATAAAATACAATACGTAAACTATTAATAGGCGTGTAATAATTGACCACTCTTATGTATTAAATATACAACGATAACGATTAAATACATCACGTGATACACGTGACTACGCTATGTCTGTCTGTCCTAGGTAGAACCTTACCTGACGGCGCTGTACTTCGACTAGTAATAAGGCTGGCGACATATCACGTGGCGGGGAGGGGCCCTAATCGTGTGCGATGTGCGCGTGTGTGTGTGTGCGGTGTGCGCGGTGTGCGCGGTGGTTTAATAGCGCAATTAGCGATCTATTATTGTAGCGGGTCGGTAACAGATAAAGAGAGAACGAGAGAATGTTGTAACATATATATAATGATTACCATTCCACTCACACACCACTACCCACTAGTACTACTACTAGTAGTAGTTATACTGCTGGTCACTACTAGTAGCGCCACCTATATTTGCGGGGTTCAGTAGCGCATGCGCCGAACACTTGTTTAATCTCCGCGGTGCGGTGCGGATTATCGTTACATAGCCGGAGAGAGAGCGATTCGCACATCCGCAGCCACAACTCCGCCACTCTCACTCTCGAACACTCAACGCTAACGCACTCCTCTTAGTAGCGCTACGCAACTTATAATCATTATAATGATTACGTAATCGTTATTAGGTAATCGTTCTTACGTAATAGATCTATAAAAAGATTCTAGATCTATTTCCGTATTCGTCGTTGCATATGTACATTGAATATTATTTAATTATCATGAATTACACCGTATAATATTATCATTTTTGTTATTATTATTGTTTATAATATGTTCTGCTGCTAATTGTATAGAATAGGCATATCTCGAATAGTTGATAGAAAAAATATGATATGTTTATAAACTGTATACTCATATTTGTATGTGCGATATGACGGTACTTTAATATTTACACAAATAGCGAATATATATATAGCGAATAAATATGATATATTGAAAAATTGCATGATTATAATCCAGTTATAATCATGTTATAATCAAGTATACAATGTTTATTATTCTTATTATCGCTCCATAGATATTATTTATATATATATATATATATATATATATATATATATATATATATATATATATATATATATACTGTATACCTATAGGTATATATGTGTGTCATATTGCATAATGTAATATCATCAGTAATACTCCGGTATTACCTACACATGATTCATGCGAAATGACTTTATTATGTTCTTCTTTATTTATGTCATATTCTTATAGTTGTTATTGTATCATATATACCTATACCTCTATACAGTGTATATATATATACTTATACATATACGGTATATGATATACCTATGCATACAACCATGCATGTACAATGTATAGATAGGTATACCTATATCCATATCCATATATTCATCGCAGGTTATTAGCTGATCATATATGTGTATACCCTGACTTATAAAATATTGAACGAACTTGTCGATGTGGATGCAACTGATCTATTTAATCTATATATAGCAACAATTGCAGAGTGCCTAAAGTGAAGATACGAAAGAAAAACTGTAGAATAAACGAACATATTAATTATTTTGAAATAGAGTTTTCTCTTCCTGGAACGCGTTACATATTATAATAACATTTTGTAAAACCGTAACACTTTTCCGTGAACAATTAATTCAAACCAAATGTATTAATCATTTTATTGTTATTCCGTATTAATTGTACTAATCTATAGTATTTTATATTATGCATGCCGTCATCAGTTTATGGTAGCTTAACGCCACGAGACGTCAACCAAACTAGGAATTGATCCATCCCATATGATCCTTTCCAACCCGATACCTTCGGTTTTGTTACCTCTTATGGTTGACAACTTACACTATCGGATCCTATAGATTATTTCAACGGCTCGTATCAATCCAATGTTTTATTATTATATTACTTCTCCATTTATTTCTTGTTTTTTTTTGTATCGTGTCGTTTTGTCTTACTGTTATCACATTTATATATTTTGTATATATATATGTTATATATTTATATGGTATTTTTATTTATTTATATATAACCAGTAATACAATACACTTTTGATCTATTTATCTATCTATATATATATATATATATATATATATATATATATTTATATTTATATATATGTATATAATATATATACCTACCTGTATATATACCTAAATAGCGAGAGTGTCCGAGGGACACTGTCCGTATTAGGGAAATGATATGATCTCTAGATATATACTTATAAATTAATTAATATTTTATAACAAATAGAGCAATTATATATATACTTTTTAGAATGCCTTAGTTTTTAATAATATATTGTTATGTTTTATATCGATACATTTATATATTCTTGAGAAGGTTCTAGTTGACATTTTTTTCATAAATTTAAAAACGTAATAAAAAAATCAGTTTATTGGACATATCAGCACTATTTTGAATAATTAAAAAATATAAAATACTTATTAAACTATTTATATAATTATGAATATTTTATTCATTATTTTTTTTAGGATTTGTGGTTTCTGAGATACAGATAGTGCCGTATCCGGTTACTTTGCCCTACGTACACTATACTGACATGCGTATGCACTATACTCGTATGTACATCTTCTTGATATAATTATGCGAAGATAAATGACCATATTCTGACATATAACTCGACACGATTCAATGTCCAAAATAATTCTTCAATGCTATGTCGAAGGTAATAGAAAAAACATAAAGAAAAATTGGTTAAATGATATTTTTGAATACTCTAATCTCACTCTTCAGCAACTTTTAGTTATTGCAAAAGATCGTTATAAATGGAGAAAGTTGTTAAAAAACTGTCATTTTCTCCCCCTACGATGTCAACTTCACGAAAATAAGTAACTAAGTAAGTAAACAATTATTATACATAATAAAAATGATATAAAAAATAATAAAATTGATCTTATAGCTATATTTACTTCTATAAGATAACTAGGTCAAGAAAACATAGCTTTCAGTGGAAAATAAGATGTTGAGGGTCAATTCCTCAAACTATTAAATAAGGAACAAATTAAATTCTCAATTAAACGCATACATAGTTAAATATGATAACTGAAAATACTAAGAAAATACATATATTATCATTGAAAATTCTAAATTATATTCTTGAATTAATTGCACACGTACTCTTAAAAGATATTATTAAACAAATATATGGCTGCTATAAGAAAATGTGTGAAGGAACATATGATATTTAAGGTAATTAAAGTTTTATATAACAATTATAATTATTATAAATTAATAATTAATTGTATTACAAAACTTTTCATGAAACGAACAATAATCGATATTTATTCGGCATTTCAAAGCAAACCTCTAAGTTACAGAAATATGAGTAGGTGTCTATGTCTATACGAAATAGCTAATATTAAGGCAGAAACTATAGCAAATATACATTGGATAATATTATACATTAATAATATGTTGTTTAATGCGAGTGTTTAATGCGAGTGAATTTACGAGGTAATATGATGTAGAAAATAATATGTCAAGAAGATACAATGGTAGTTACTATACATACTTTAATATTTCAGCTGAAATATTTCCTAGGAAAAACCAATGGCATATTATAATAGTGTATACATTCATTGCACAGCTTATTGAGTAAACATAGTTGTTCAATATGTTAGCCAATCTGAGTCTATATTAACTATAGTTAATGAAATATGATAAGTGTACTATAATTTTATAAAATTTTGAAATACTTAAACATCTTATAAATTGAAGACATTATGTATAAGTTATACAGTATAACACATTGGAAAATAAGAAAGGTCGCTATAAAAGATACACTCGAGTATTACAAAGAAATGCGTTCGTCTTTAAATGAAATGATACCTAGAATTTATATTACCTCTGATATATCTTATAAATTATGAATAAATTTAAATCGGTAATATATATCTAGAACAATTGTTATATTAAAATAGAGAAATTATATACCAATGTGAAAATATTGTTATAATTATAATTATTGTAAGACCAACACATTCAGTTAACGATGAAAGACATGTTAGTAACCTGGATATTGTAATCAACTGGCTGAGAAATTCAATGGAACAAAACTGACTAGTTTAATAATATTTATTATTCACAGTAACACCAAAGATTTTCCGAAGGAAAGATATAACACTTACGCGAATACTGTAATTCGAATTTGTATACAAAATACCCTGGTGCCACCTATATCGGGTTACTTTTAGGAACTATGCGTTGTTTATAAGGTAAATTCGTATTTAACTATACACTTTTAAAATGTTAAATAATATGCTTTAAATTAATATTTATATGATGAAAACTAAGTGTTCATTACTAATATATAACAAACAAATATGACATGTATGTTTTAAATGCTATAAGTATATATTTAGTGAGTAAAATCTAATTTATATTGCATGTAATTTAATAGAGCAATGAAAACATTGTTGTATGCAAACAGAGCCGAACCTAAATCTATTTCAGTGATTTCGATACTACTGCTAGCAGCGGTTGGGGCTATTACTAAATTACGTTGCATGCATAGGGAGTGTTATATCTTTGCTTCGCAAAATCTTTGGTAACACTATGAATTAATCATTGTTGAATTGATGTCATCATTTGTAATGCTATCAGAATGTAGAGACTATATGTTATCGTGTATTTCATCTTATTACCTACATCTTCCATTTATTAATATAACTTAATAAAATCATATGTAGGACTATATAAGATATAAGCTAATTTATGTATATAATATCTAATAGTTTTTAATTAGTTATTCACACACACATATATATATATATATATATATATATATATATATATATATATATATATACATGTATGTATATACATATATACATGCATATATATATATATATATATATATACATATATTAATAATATATTATAAATTATTGGACCCCCCCTATGAAATATACTTTACTGCGCCCCTATAGGGGTATGTATACATACATGGTGTAGTGTACCTTACCAGGTCGAGCATTCTCGGCAGTTTATGACACGTCGCTTCCATCCATCAGTTCGCGTATCGCAGTTGGTAGCTCATCGAGTGTACACCAGGAATCTTCCGTCAGTTGATCGATGTAGGTTTTCGGTGGTCGTCCTCGAGATCTGTTACCGTGTAGCGGTTACCAAACAAATACATCGCTTGTAAGTTCGTTGTTAAGTCTCCAGCAATACGCTGCGAATCTTAGACGTTGTTGGCGTATATTATAAAACTTTATATTTCAATGATTAATCATTAATAATTACATTTACACCAAACTAAATGTACCTACCTCGTATACGATTATAGTTTTAATTGGTCCATTTGACCTTTTGCCAGAGTGTTGCCGTCAAATATAATGCAATTATTATATTTCTAACAGAAAGTCATTAGTTTTTACTTGAATTTTAAAGTTGACTCACATGTTAAATGAGTAGGGCCAGAGTTTTTGATTTATTTTTAGTGAATATACAATTTACAAATAATATATATATTATACATTTAAACAATAAATTATGTATTATCCCTTTAAACATTGTGCAATGTAATTGTATATGAATTCGTGCATAGTGTACACCAGACACATTAACATTAGAGGTAATACATACGTTTAATTATAAACCTCAGAGTATACTATAGTAATAGTATAGTATCCTACACATTATACACACTATAGTACTATATATAGTACTATAGTATACTATAGTATTAGGTTAATGAGAGCATTCACCAATGTAACATAACTATGCAAAGTGCAGTAAAAACAGTGTATTTAAAATTATACAGCATACATCTTGTATTCTTTTTTTTTTAAATTGTAAACAATTTATTTCAAATTATACAGTATATACAAAGATTTTCCGAAGGAAAGATATAACACTTACGCGAAATCGTGTAATTCGAATTTGTATACAAAATACCCTGGTGCCACCTATAGCGGGTTACTTTTAGGAACTATGCGTTGTTTATAATGTAAATTCGTATTTAACTATACACTTTTAAAATGTTAAATAATATGCTTCAAATTAATATTTATATGATGAAAACTAAGTGTTCATTACTGATATATAACAAACAAATATGATATGTATGTTTTAAATGCTATAAGTATATATTTAGTGAGTAAAAGCTAATTTATATTGCATGTAATTTAATAGAGCAATGAAAACATTGTTGTATGCAAACAGAGCCGAACCTAAATCTATTTCAGTGATTTCGATACTACTGCTAGCAGCGGTTGGGGCTATAACTAAATTACGTTGCATGCATAGGGAGTGTTATATCTTTGCTTCGCAAAATCTTTGGTATATATATTCTGTACAATTTGAATAGTTATATGACATATTGTTGAATGACATATTTATATGACATTGTAGCCTGCGCTTTATAATCGAAATTTCAATGCGAAATGCGTACATCTATGGTTTATATAGGGTACGTTACAAAACAAATGTAATGTACATATTATTTCTATGAAATTATTTTTAGCGATGTGACCTTAGATCATTGATAATCATATCAATGCATACTGATATATATATATATATATATATATATATATATATATATATATAATAAACAATTTTTATAAGCGGTAAGAATTATAATGTGATTCCCTATAATATGGTTCATCATATTATTATCTTTAGTAGGGGAAAGTAACCGAATAATGACACTCTCTGTATCTCAGAAACCATAAATCCTACAAAAAAATGTTTAATGAATAACATATTCATAATTATATAAATAGTATAAATAGGTATTTTAAATTTTTTAATTATTCAAAATAGTGCTGATATATCTAATAAACTGAATAAAACTAAACATTTATTACGTAATTTGATAACAAATTTCAACTTAAAACCTTCTAAAGAATATACAAATATATCGATATAAAACATAACAATAAATTATTAAAAACTAAAGTATTCTAAACATTATATACATAATTACTCTATTTTTTATCAAATATGAATTAAGTTATAAGCTTATGCTATAGCATACACCTAGAGGTCATATAAGTCCCTAATACGCACATTCTATATATCTTAATACGGACACCCTATAACCAATAAGCGCGCGTGTCGGGCTATTCTAATTTTCATAAAAATCGCGTCCCTTATAATATTAATACCACCAATGAAGCTAAATCTAAAAATGTTATTATTTAGATATTTAACTTGTATTATTAATTAATAAAATAATAAAAATTAATAAATTAATTACTATTTAAATTACATTAAATTATTCATAAAATTAATTATAAATAATGTAATTGTAATTTATCTTATTGGTTCATCAATAATATATAGTTTAACTATTGGTATATAGGGTACACTGTTAAAAATAAGGGTATAACATTATGAATTATACGGTATAACATATGGAAATACGAATTATACTATACAATTACGTTAATTGGTATAAGATCACATATTATAGGGTATAGCATTTGATTTTTTTAGTTATACCATATAGCTTAATTGAAATGGTATAAGATCACAAATTATATAGTATAACATTTCTTTTATTTAGTTATACCATATAGCTTAATTTAAATAGTATAAGATTACGAATTATATGGTATAACATTCGTAATTTGTAGCTATACCATTAGCTATTAAATATAATGGTATAACTTTATGAATTATATGGTATACAATATGGAAATACCAGTTATACCATAAAATTTTAAAATTAAGTTTATATTTGATTGAAAATAAAATGTATAAGAAATATAATTCATAATAGTATCCTTCGTAATATCCTTAATATAACAGTTTACTTATTGTTGTGTTATATTATAGACATAGCATGTATTGCTTATAATTGATATTAAACTGGTTTTCAGAAACTATATAGATTCCCCATAGGGAAATATGTATACATATACATATTTACTATATTTTATATACAAATACTTATAATTATTCGAGTATATGTATATATATATATACACATAATTCCATTTTATTTATTAACATATTTTATTTCCACTCTACACTCAACATGAGAAGCATTTATTTGTCAACACATTACAATATACATAAGGTATTTATACTTATATTATATATATATATATATATATATATATATATATATAAATTATATAATATTATATATAATAATATAAAAGTTTTATAATATATTTATATATTATTTATAATATATAATTAAAATGTTAGAATATAATTATATAATTATATATATATGTTATAACGTCAAAGTTGTAGATATATCGATTAATGTAATATACATTTAAATCTATTTAGCATTATGTAACAGAAATCGATATATCTACATTAAAACTTTAAACTAGATTTCGGTGTCTCGCTCTGTGTTAATTGCATAGCCATAGCCATGTAAATGTTTGTTTTTCTGGTATTTTATATTGTTATCGTCTGTAAAGTATATTTCGTTATTTTTCTATAGAATAAATTCCACTCGGTGAGATTGATTCATTCTTCGGTCTGCATCTCATCGGGTAGGTACTATTATTATTATTATTATTATTAGTATTATGTTATATTATTATTATGTTCAATAGGTCTTTGATTAATAAACTGTATTAGAACATTCACTTTATTACATATATATTATAAAATTATGATAACTATATGCTATATATTAATAGGAATGTAGGAAACTATGCAGGAAACTGAAGAAGTATTTGCAGAATTTCAAATTTCACTTAAAATATTAGAAAAACTGTCGGAGAGGAATATTGAGTTGATGGGATGAAAAAGCATATAACGTATATATAAAAATATATAGACGAATATATTGATGTACTAGGTAGCGCTACTAGGAAAACTGATCAAACAGGTAATTTAGTTATCTAATTAATAACATTAGTTAAATATCTATATAAAATATATATGCAATTATATTTTATTAGTCCATGGATTGTATACTATATATATATATCCATGTATGGTCAATTATTTATTTTATTTTTAACACACAATGTAATTAAATTTAAATAATATTACTAATAGGTATATATATATATAAATAATGTTACCTGTTGTACACATATTATCAATATCCTTATATCCTTAATCAAATATAGATTAAAAAGTGTATAATTAAATATATAGGTATATATACCTAATATAATATTTCCTAAAATAGATGCGGGAATCTTATATGTTATGATGGGAGTTTGCGAATTATTGAAAAATGAATTTATAATGAAAATAAATATAAGGTTACTTAATAATTACTTAATAACTATAGATTTAATATACTAGTTATTTTTTGATTTTTCGTATGCTAATTCAAAAGTATAGTATACCTTATTATATATATATATATATATATATATATATATATAACTGCAGTAATTAATATAATATATTGGATTTTTCTAATTACAATTCTAAAGTATACTTTATATAGTATTATCATATATGATATTAACTGTATAAAGTTTCTTATAATATACATATTTGTACTATTATTTGTATTATAATCCTATATATAATATACAATATTATTATATACTCTAGTATACTATATATATATATATATATATATATATATATATATATATATATATATATATATATATATATATATATTTATATATATATATATATATACATATTACTTATATACATATTTGAATTTTAATTGCAGGAAATAATGACTCCATATATCAGAAAAGAAGAGGATTATTATGTGTGTCGATAATTGTTTGGTTTTCGTTCAAAATAATTTATTTCGTATTTTATTAAGTGGTATTGTACATTTTATTTGTTTCATAACATGTCCTACAAACATTAATTGTTTATGTAATTTTGTATCACGTTATTTATTTTAAAATGTATCTGTTAATTAACAATATTGTTACACCAAAATATGTGGTTTTTAGAAAATAAATTATCATTATAAATGTCGATTCCATATATAAATTAATAATATAGAATAGTAAGTTATTATAAATACTGGTATAAATTTAAATAAAATATTGTATAACTTTTAATAAATTATGATATAACTTTATATAATATATGATATATATTTTAATAAATTATGGTATAACTTTAAATAAAATATAGTATAACTTTTAATAAATTATGGTATAACTTTATATAATATATGGTATAAATTTTAATAAATGATGGTATAACTTTATATCAAATATGGTATAACTTTTTATAAATTATGGTATAACTTTATATAATATATGGTATACATTTTAATAAATGATGGTATAACTTTATATAAAATATGGTATAACTTTTTATAAAATATGGTATAACTTTATATAATATATGGTATAAATTATGGTATAACTTTATATCAAATATGGTATAACTTTTTATAAAATATGGTATAACTTTTTTAATTAGTTATACCGTAAATGGTATACCAGGACGCCACGGGGTTATACCATTTTTTAATCAATGTTATACCATTTATTTCTAACAGTGTATCCGTATGATAACACATGGTGTCGTATTCGGACATGGGTACCGAATACGGACACCCCCGTTATCTATTGGATACAAATATTAAATAAAATTGTAATATTCATAATCATATAATATTAATATATTGTAAGTATTGAATAACAATATTGAGTCATAACATGTTAAACCATTTATTGTTAAAGTTTCCGTATTATGTTACTTTCCCCTACCATGATGCAGCTACATAGATATGTATATAATTTAGAACCAACATATTAGGTTTCTACCTATAGTTCTTTGTTATATATTAGTAATTAACACTTGGTTTTAATTAGACAAATTATAATTTAAAACACATTTTTTTCATTTTAAAACCTATATATATAGGGGAAAGTCCCCGATTACCGACCCCCTCCTAATACCGACCCCCTTTCGTATCTCAGTAAATATAATAGTTATCAAAAAAGTATATATACATTAACTGTTAGTAATTTAATGATAAATATGAATAAGTATTTTGTTTAAAAATATATTTAATCCTACAATTGTCATTTGATAAAATGTAATATTCTGTTTTTACTTTTTAAATATTTGAATAATAACTTTTTTTAAATCATTGTAAATACTTTATTAATTAAAATAAAACTTGATTTTGTGCATACTATTGTAGAACAATAAAATGTTTATAACTATTATAAAAATAATTGAATTTTAATAACTATTAACCAATATATCTTAATTATAGCAACCCATATTATTTTACTATTACCGCCCCCTAAATTACCCTAATACCAACCCCATGTGATTTATAATATCCAATCAAAATAGATTCATATTTTACTTTAAAATATGTCGTAAGTTGTTTATGTATCATTGATATAGATTTAGGATTCATAATTCCAGTTGATTATATACATACTGATTAATAAATAAATATTAAATAATAATATACACTTAATTTTAATATAATTACTATAAAATTTAGATTTAAATTTAATATTACTATTAAAACATAAATTCAATAAAAAATAAATTACATCATGTTTTAATTAATTATAGTTATGTATATCTACTATTTTTATTGGATATTATAATACTACAATTATTTATACCACGATTATTTTAGGGTGTCGGTAATAGGGGAAGGGAGTCGGTATTAGGCACATGTATCCGATTACCGACCCCCCTGTTTATTCTTGTAAATATAATTATATCAAAAATTTAAAATAGCCACATTATTCATTTCCATAATATTACTCAAATTACAAAATTTCAAATAAATATATTTAATATTGAATAAGTTATTACAACTAATCATTTAGGGGTCGGTAATCGGAGACTTTCCCCTGCTATAAACATAACTTAATATTGAAACTAATTTACATTACAAATAATACATTTATGTGAATTAATAACCTATGTATACATAGGTAGCGCTGTTTTTAGCGATTTTTTTATTCGAAATCGCTTACCTCAAATGTAGAATTATATATTTATATTTATATTATATTATATATTTTCTTAGAAAAATATTTACATTTTCTCAAAACACATTAACTTTTTCTATAACCAGGGATAACAATATAACGCAAGTATTATGATATAGTTTACTACGTACTTGCATACATAGCCTGTACATAGTATAACATTCACGTAACTTATGTCCATATATAACCATCAATAAAAGTTAAGGTGGAATTAGAATATATTTTAAATATATTTTAATTTCAATCGTTAACTTAATTACATATTAATAAATTGATACACGATTTTAATATATACCATACAATATATATATATATATATATGATTAATTAATAATGAATAACCTAATAATTAATTGTTGCTTGTTTCTTGTAGTAAACTAATTAAATTGACAAACATCGATGTTTGTAAATTGTAGGCGATCGCCTATAGTCGTATACGGTATACCCCATCTATCGTTTAACTCGTAGATCACTAGTGAGTCACTATAGTAGTGACATTAGTATTGTATACAATCGTATTATCGTATATATCGAATAAATTGTATCCGTTTAGTTTAGCGTGTATTGTACTATTTCCAAGTAGGATACATGTCCTTGGTACTGTTATCCGCTGCATCCGGTTATATATATTTAATGTATATATATATATATATATATATATATATATATATATGTGTATATATATAGCATCCGGGTATACTTGATACGAATGCGGATGTTACATTTATGTTTTTGTTATCACACGTGATCGCATTACGTAAGCAACGCTAAGGACTTATGTCCTTGTTTAGTCACATGTTTAGTCATAGAATATTGCATAGGAATGCAAAGGTCGATTAGGACTGTTTATATATATATATTACGTGTATGTGTCTGTGTGTATGTGTTCGTGTATATAGGTGGGTGGGTGTTTGTGGTTGTGGTTGTAGATGTATGATTCATATTCCGACGCGTATTTATTTACTATGTAAATATGTTTACTTTTTATATAGCCTCCTATCGAACATCGTCCTAATTATATAAATATACCTAATATAATAAATAATCGCGAGTAATATTGAACACGTTGTAGGTGGTGTTCTGTTAACTAAATATATAGGTCAACAATACATAATATAGTTTAATAGTAATACTGATTATAGGTATATTAAATGTATATGTATAGGCATATTCCTAGCGTATTTAAATAGGAACACTATTGCATCTTCATCGTTATCATCACCATCGTCAATGTAATAATTAACAATGTATACTATACTATAGGTATATACACAGTATGTATTACACACACACATACACACACGCGCACACACACATACACACATACACATACACACACGCTTACACATACACAAACATATATATATATATATATATATATACTATATTTTACTATGCTATGTTAAACCGTCGGCTTAATAAGTTTCAAGGTCATTCACGTAAACATTATCCTCTCCCAACTCTCTTACATTAGCCTGATTCCTGTAAGTATTCATGTGTGTGTATGTATTTATGTGTTTATCATATTATGCTGAAAATGCATAATTAAAAGTAACCAGTGAGCAACTATGTGTATATAACTTATTATAATAATCAATAGTACAATTACATAGTAATATATAAAATATCGCTTACCTATAGAGTTCTAGAACTGTTGGAAGCAATGAGTCATAAGTATTGACAAATGAGTCATCAAAGTGGACAATAGTTATAATGATCTTCAGAAAGTTAGTTCCTCTTCCTTATCATTATATTATATGCGGCATAGATTATTAAATATGATCGTGATATAGATATATCATATATATATATATATATATATATATATATATATATATATATATTTGTATATATGTATATATATATCGTTATAATTGTTAATCCCGTAACCGGTTGGTCGTAGGGGGGATTTGAATCGCCGTAAATACACATGTATTTTCCATTTCTCACGGTCCACTGTATTTTCGAGAAGATCACCGATATCACTTTATACTTTTAACTTTAACTATGTCCATTATATAATATTAGACATACAGTACGGTCTCGGTCTTCCCTGTCTTCTTTTTCCTTTTACAAAACGTTGCATGATTAATTTATGGAGAGATTCATGTCGTATTCTATGGCAAAAATGAGCCAAGTTCATTCTTTTTATAGTTGACAGAAGTGGTTCAACAGAGCTTATAGCTTCAATAATTGTCTTGAAAACATAATCATTCGTTTTCCTTTTTCGGTATAAGATTCCTAGTATTCTAGAAGCTTCTATATGGTTTAGATTCGAATGCATTTTTCTTTTCTCTAGGGTTTCATTTAATATCCATGTTCCATAACCATATAATAGAATAGAGGAGAGTGCTCTAATATCAAACTGCACGTAATATCGACACCCTGGAGATCTCCTAAAATATAATTTCAATCAACAAATAATTAATGTTTGAAATGTTAATCAATATAATTCTAATTCATTAATTAATTCATAAGTATACATTTTTTTTTAATTATAAAAAAAACTGATTATTTTCGTTACAACTCAAACAACTAAATATATGAAATTTTTGAAGTACAATATCGATTCTCGTTTAAAAATGTAGGTATTTTAAATTTTTTAAATACATATTATATATCTAATTATATTACACAATGTACAGAAAAGAGTTTGTAATATTGTTTAAAGATTTTTAGTTATTAACATTACCTAAGCAACATACATTGTCATAATACCGACACCCTAATTGCACATATTATCGACAACCCTGTTATCTCAGAGTTAAACAAACTAGATTTAATTTAAAAATAGCTATATGTATATACCTATAAGTACCTATATATAGGTTAAGTATACTTAATACTTATTAATACAATTTGGAAATATGTAATTGAAATAATAAAATTAAGGTGATTTATTTTTAGGGTGTCGGTATTCGAGTACTCTTCCCTAGAGTATCAGAGCTCTGATACTCAAATTTAGATGTGTATAAATGTATCTTGGTACGTAATGAGATGCTTCTGCTTTTCCATATTGTACTTAGGTTAACCAGAGCCGAAGTTGCTGTCGCCAATCTTATTTTTCGCCAATCCTATCTCCTTTTCACTTGTTCCGTCTATTTTCAATGTAGCTCCCAGATATTTGTCGACTGTTTCCAGTGTTTCAGCGTTCATATTTATAATGTTTGAATGGCTGTTTGAGAATTCATTTACCATTATCTTACTTTTTCAACTCACTTCCATACCGTATTCCACTGAGAAGTTATATAATGTATCTGTCAGCTGTTGTAATTCTGGAATTGATCCTGTCATTAAATCTATGTCGTTTGAAAACCTAGGTTACAAATATTATATCCTCCTACAGCTATAGTTGTCATCCTAAAGCTACTGTTTAGAGTATCTTGCAACATTTTTTCCAAGCAAATACTGAATAGAGTTGGCGACAGGAGGCACTTGCCTCGATATTACAGTGATAGTTAACTCATCGTTAACTACCACTGCACTGATCGCCTTTTATATAGGTTTTCTATGATTGATATAAGGTGTTCATCAATATTAAAATGTCTCATTATATTCCATGGTCCATGGACTAATGCATTATGCCATACATGCCGGTCAAACGCCTTTTTAAAGTCAATACAATTGTGACAAAGTTTCTTTCCATGTTAAATAAGTTTTCCCCCATAATTTATCAATTTAAGATTTGTTCAGTTGTGCTTCTTTTTAATCCATCTTTTTCTTCTACTAGAATACTTTCCACCATCGGATTTAAGCTATTTAGAATTATTCTTAATAATATATTGCATGCGATTGATATCAGACTAACAGTTCGGTAGTTTTCGAACTTAGTGCGAAAGAATTCTTAGTTTCCTTTTTCGAAATTGGTATTATTAGTAATTGTATCCAAAAATCTGATTATATCTATGTATCCCATCTTTTTTAACAAAGTTCAGTGATTGTGTCGATCAGTTGGGTTCCACCGTTGATAAGCATTTCCCCAGAATATTGTCGACTCCTGTAGATTTACCTTTTTTGAGAATTATAATAGAATTTTCCACTTCTAACTTCAAAATCGGTAAGTTATCATTTACTTTTACTCCATTAATAAGTGTATTTGGATACGGATTTATTGGGTAGTTATAAAGTTCATTACAGTATTATGTCCCTCTATTTGCTATTTCAGTATCCTCTGAGATAGTATGTTAGATATGTGCCCATAGGCTCGTTTGTAGTGTATTTAATGCCTATGTGTTAGCAGTGTAAAATATGCTTTGGCGTATTAATATGGGAAATTTCTACAGATATTTATTTAGTAAATACTATAGTATTAAATTACTACTATTACAATAGTTAATTAGCGAATACTAAATACACGAATTTCATATTAAACTAAAAATGTTTAATCAGTAGTAATAATTATATTGATTTGTATTGCGAACTTCATTGTAGTTTAAAATTTAAATATACTTATTTTTTTAATAAATAAATGAAACATATATCTAAACATCTATTCTACCAAATAGAATAATTATTTTAATAATATAAGTTAATGCTAATAAATAATAATAAGATGTATATACAAAATAATATTATCAAATTCTTACTATTTTAATAAACTAATTAGGAGAATTATATTTAAAATACGAGTTTTAAATTAAATATTAATAAATACATTAACTAATGGTCAAAATATAAATTATAATTTAAAAAAATCAATATAATTTAAATGTAATAACAACATAAAATAAATTAATAACCTTATTATTAAATAGCATTCCACAAATCATAATTCAAGCATAAATATTTACATTAATTATTACACTATTTAAAAATAAATATAATTTACCTTATTAAATTGTTACCAAGTAAAATTCATAATAATCATACCAATTACCAGATTACAATAATATTATGCTTATATTTAATTTGAATCAGAATTCAAATAGTACTTATATATTAATATAATTGTTTCACTACAAAACTCAAATTCTTAAATTTATATATTACTATATATTATATACAATTAAATAATACATGTAAATGTTAAAACATTTCTTACGAAAAATTTCAAATTAATGTTTATTTCATATAATTAATATCAATTACTATATATGAATACACACAGATAATAATGATTTGAAAGTAATATAGGATTAATTAATTATAGGTTACTAATAAATAAATCTTACTTCAAGTTAAACTATAATTATAATAATTGGGTTTCTATTATATAAATCATCAAATAAAAAACAAATATCAGTTATATTTATGGGTAACATTTATAAATGAAATATATTATTTGCAAAATGATTAGAAATGCTGAGAGAATAGATCTATTTATAAGATTAGAAATTAAACATACTATCACAAATAATACGTGGTGTTAAATAATAATATAATTTATAAAATTACGATATATAAAAAATTAAATATTAAATTATCAATTTATTCATACAATATGTTTATAAATAAAATACGAAAACAGTGGAAGGTAGATGGTGGGTGTGGGGGTGGGGTGGGGGGAGTAGCAATTAAAATGACATCGCGTAATCGCACGGGGTATCATCGTCTTCGATGTCCGGATCGCGAGCGGCGATCTTCGACTGAGGTACGCATTGATCTTGACGATCGCACGCCCGTTTCCTGCACACCACCAACTCGGGTGCCCCGCGGAACCACGGATGTTTGTAGACGCGCGAGGCGGTCATGCGATCCTCGGGTTCGTAGCGCAGCAGGCAATGAATCAGCGACCGACCGTTGAAAGATATCGTGTCGGGGATGGTGAACTTTGCGCGTCTAATCTTGCTGAAGAGGAGCGAAGCGGTCTTGTGGTGAAACGGGTATCGGCCGACTATCAGGATGTAGGCGATCACCCCCAACGACCAGAGATCTGCGGCTCTGCCCGAGTGGGGTGACGATCGCGAGATTATCTCGGGGCTAACGTAGGCCGGACAACCGTGCTTATCGTCCAGGCTGTCGTCGGCGTAATTGTTTAATACTATGGCGTCTTCGAAACTATCTAACGCGAGGGTTTTTCTGCGTGATAGGTGGTGTAGGGTTAGAATGTTTGATAGGCGGAAACTCGGTGCTGTATTTTAACGGAAAGAGATATTTTGTTTAAATATTTATAAATTTGTTTATATTTTATAGGGAAATTAAATATTTAAATTAAAAACTAATACAAAATATGTAATACTACGTACAATTATTTATCACGATTTAATTAATTTAAATTCGTATTATAATATATAATGAATTGAAGACTTATATTTTATTGGTTGAGATGGCAGTTTTAATGATACAGTGGTATTATCCGATTATTAATTAACAGATTATTATATATTGGAGAATTGGATAAGAATTGGGTGATCTATGAACCCTACATCGATAACACAGGGCACTAAATATTACATTATTTAGTATAACTTATTTATTATTGGAATGATGTTACATCAAATATAAACATGATATATAAGAGTGATGATATATTCAACAGTTATATGATTTTATAACTTCCATTTTATATAATTTACGTAATAAATAAAACTATTATATATAAATCATTGATTATATAAAAATAATGAAATAAATTAGTGTATTAATTTATATATAATATCATATATAAACTTATATTTAATATACGCACGTATATAATTTATAAATTATATAAACTATGCAATACATTCTTATAAATAGGGATATTAATTATAGTTATTTCTAATTCATTTCACTCGGAATAATTATATTATATAACTACGTGTGTTAAAAATATTGTATAACTTCTATTATATATTTTATTCTAAATGTTCTAAGTGTAATGTATATATATATATATATAAATATAGTGTTCATATAAATAAAATAATGCGATTTAAATTTTGTTTATTAATTATTTTGTTTGAAAAATTAAGCCCACATCAATAAATAACTGTCAAAAATTGAATTCACTGTCAAGTTAACCTATAGACTAATCTAGTAAATTAATGTTTAATATTTATAATTATTAGATAAAATAATTACTTTTAGATTTGTATAATGTTAAATACTAAAAAATAATGTAATAGATTATAAATATTTTAATATTAATTTCAAATTAAACATGCTACACAATTTGTATAAATTGTATGTATATATCAATATATATATATATATATATATATATATATATATATATATATAATTATATATTTATATAATTATGTGCATAAGTATACAGTATATAATTTGTGAAATATTAGATTGTGACATTTTGCTATTATGCTCAACTAATAGCTATGAGGATACTATTTTATATATTGATTCCATTGTAATACAATTTGTATCATTGGAGGGCTTATTAAATTATATAAATATATATTAAATTATAATATAAGTCATATTTTATTTGTTTTTTTTTAATTTTTATTGATACAAAAGTTATGATCAAAAATGGGGTAACATTTTGATTGTATAAATTTATTTTATTATGATAAATTTATTATAATAAGAAATAGGCCTATTAAATGTTACTAAATTAATAATTGCATACATTAATTAATAATAATAATATTTAGATACATTAGATATTTCTATTATAATAAATACATAAAATAATAATATGATTTTAAAATTAATTTTCATCACTTTGGTTTAAATTTACCAAAGATATGAACATATTATTAATATATATGATATAATTAAATACCCATGTTTCCTATTTTTGTGTGTATAGTTATATATTACAATGTACATAGTCTTAATAGGCGAACTTGTATCTTGGTCTTTGATATTATTACATATAGAAATATATTTATTAAATGAAAGAATGTGTAGGGCTATATATATATATAAATATAACACTACAATTAATGGAAATTAGCCAAACAATAGATAGAGACCTAATAATACTACCATCACCACACTTATTTATATATATATGTACATAGAAAAAAGAAATGAGGAAGTAAAGATGTCCTTAACAACTAATATAAGGCATATATTACTGAATTATAAACATATATATAACTTATATTTACAACTTCCTATAATGTAAATTTTATGTAAAGTTTAGTAATTATCATTCACTCAGTATATTTATAGATTAATTAAAAATGTAATATTGCTAATATTATATTAGTATAAAATATTTCAAGCATAACATAAAGGCTCAATATAGAAAGTACTATATTATGTTGTTAATGAATGTATTGGATTAAATGTAATAGTCGTAGAGTCATACAACAAAGTAATGAGAGTAAATTATATTAAAATATGAAATGTCTTAAGAATCGAGATCATTATTATAATCTTAGTTATTCTATGAGGATAAATAAATGAACAATTAGATCAATTTCGTTAATGAATTATAATTTATATATCTAGACCAGAATTACGGGTAATACTATTTGCTCGCTCATAAATACTAACTTAGCTGAATCTGTAAATATAAATTTACGTAACTTCAAGTCCCGCAGTACAATCGACTTAGAATGGCAATATGCGACCACATCAACAATCTGCTTGAATAGATCACAGGCCTCTTGCTCCTTATGATCATCAGTAACACATTACAACACCAGTATTTATATTCAACATATTTGATTATTGATTATAGATAATATGATATGGAAATTGTATATGATATAATCTACTTTTATTTATTTTAGATATCAAATAATTATATATCCTGGTTCAGATAATTATAACAATGCTTTAAAATATACATATATATATAAAAAGTATATATAAATAGAAATTCATTACTCATATCATTTATAAATAGAATCAATACAAATGGATGTCTATATTAGGAATAATGACTCATTGAACGGGATTGATAGAACAACGATAAGTTTCATAGGTGTGAAGGTTAAAGCCTAACCTCTAACTTCCGCTTGTGTCTCAGATAGGAATGAAGGTCACCGTGCACTCTCGGATGAATGACGTATACCTTGTTCTCCTGGTGGATCACGTCGATAATGGGCAATATGAGGGCGTGATCCCCGGCAACATAGTACGGTCCATGTAGCGTGCGGTACAGCTTGTTCGGGAATATCTACACCCGACGTGATTATCAACTTTAATTACACAAACACCACATACATGTATACGTAGAACTCATTACAATAGTGTTTATAATCTGAACGATATAGATGATTCAGCTATAATTACCGACGTTAGCAGAATAAATACACTTAATACTCTATATATATATATATATATATATATATATATATATATAATTGCATAATAGTATATATATATATACATCAATGAGGGAATAATTCCACGTTTATTTATGCATAATAAGCTAATTTGTTATCTGTCGGTGGGATATACATCAACTATTTACATAGAAATAAAACGCAGCGTAATCACATCGTGTGTTTACCTTACAGAGATACTTCTTACAGGTGATGTCCTGGATCACGTCGTAATGAAGGACATCGTGATGCGAGGACAGACCGTTGATACGCTGAAGGAACGTGTAGCCACCTAGTGTAGAGGGCGCGGTAAACGAATCCGCCGGCTCCTCGTTCGCGGGTGTACTTTGACCCGATTCCGATGGGGTCGCCGGCTGCGATTCGCACGGGGTCAAGGACGATAGCGCATTGGAAAGAGATCTCTCGAAGGAATAGTCGACATCTTTTAATTGTAGAATGGTTGGTCGAGTGGCTCCAGCGTTCATTTCAGTATGTAATTCTATGTGTACAAGATTTTCTTAGATTTTGATACGACTACGGGATAAATTACTTAATTTAGAATGAATACTAACGTTAATAAATTAATTTGTCAGACATTATCACAGAATATGTATTATAAAATTTGATTCTACAAATCTGAAAATGGAGATTTATGATTAATAAAAGATCTTTTAAATGTATATATATATATATATATATATATATATATATATAATATATTACTTAAATATATAGATATTTAGCAAAGATATAACACTTACATGTAATCGTGCAATTCTATTTTGTATACAAAAATCAATAGAGCCATCTATATAGGGTCAATTTTTGGAACTATGTGTTGTTTAAACTTTAAATTTGTATCAAACTATGCACTTATAAAATTAAAAATAATAATTACTTAAATATATAGATATATAGCAAATATTTTTTTAAGAAAAAATATAACGCTCACACGAACTCGTGCAATTCTATTTTGTATACAAAAATCAACAGTGCCACCTATATAGGGTCAATTTGTGGAACTATGTGTTGTTTAAACTTTAAATTTGTATCAAACTATGCACTTATAAAATTAAAAATAATGTTTTAAATTATTATTTTTATTATGAAAACTAAGTGTTCATTACTATTATATAACAAAGCAATAGGATATGTTGGTTTTAAATGCTATAAATATCTATGTGGCGTGTAAAAACAAATATATTATATTAAATGTAATTTAATAGAGCAATGAAAACATAATATTATGCAAATCGAAGCAAATCTAAATTGATTTTGATACTGCTACTGCAGCGGGATATATGAATACTAATCACGTTGCGTAGATAGGTAGTGTTATATTTTTTATTCGCAACATCTTTGTATATACTATATACAAATATTAATATTAGTCTAAAATTCAGTTATACAATAAATTAATCAGTATATAAATATATTTATAAAATGGAGTCTTACTAATTATTTTTGATAATATGGCTAATCAGTTAATTGTAAATAATTGAATAATTGTTATAATATATATATATAACAAATATGAACTATATGTATAATTTATTCATATGAAATATAATATATTTTCTATTAATAAATTCATTATTTGTTCATTGTGCATACATTATTCATAGTCTTCTTATATAATTGATATAATAATATATATATAAATATATAATAATATATAGATCTATATTTGATCTATATATAATATGAAATTAAATACAATATATAATCTAATATATGATCATCTATTCTATAAATACAATTACTTATACTTATACAATTCTGCTAAGTAAATACTTGATAATTTCAATATACAATAATAAACTTAAATAGTATATAAATTGTAAAACTATATCATGAGCTCAACTATTATATAAATCCTTTTTAGAACTAATAAAATCTGTTTAAATATACATATATAATATATATAAATTCCTAGTAATGGATATATATATATATATATATTGTTTATAAGCAAGGTATATATTATATTATTAAGATAGTTTTTTAATCATTAATATAAATATCACTCAATTAAATATAATGGCATAATTACTAAAATAAAAATTGTAGATAAAATAAAGATTAATTAAATAAATATTAAATTATATATTATAATACAATTCATATATATGATACAAATATATGTATGATTCATCAACAGAATATATGAGGATGTAAAATTAAAAAAAAGATAATTTGTTCATAATATAACGTGCAGGTATAACAATTGTAATGTTTTATTATTTTTATCATTGAAACTTACTAATATAGATATAATCAACTCATGGTATTTCAGAATCGTAGGAACTGATCAAATGTGTCATTATATGAGATATCGGGTTTCTGAGATTACGAATTATTCTTACATAGATACAAATAAATGTGTTGAAATTTGTGAGATATCCGGAGTAAACTGCTGTACATAATGTATTTTATCAATTATATGTAATATTATAACATTAATACATATCACAGATTTTTTATATCTAAAAAATGTGTGTAATTAAAATAATGCATTAACTCATATAATTAGCCCAATGCAAGTAAATGAATTTATACGGTACATTTGTAATATTTATTTATAAAATAATATTTGACAAATATAATATATCCCATATTAAATATATATTTATTTTAAATATTAAATTATTTTATAAAATAGAATGTTTTATATTGACTCTTACATAAAAAACTACTTATATATCAAATATCAAAAAACTAGTATATACCCAATAAACTTCATACTTAGCATTGTAGATTAATACATCATTAATACATAATAGGACCATTACTTAATTTTATAAAAATGGGTCTTAACATATTATTTAGAAGTGATCTTATATAATTGTGTATAAATAAATGATCGTTCTCACTAAAACCATGGATGCCTTAACGTTGGATCGGCTTAGAGCTATATATGGTTATAAGTGAAAACTTCATCTAAGTTCCTGGATGGGATGAAAGGACTCCCCCAAATAACAATAACAATCAGCAGTATGATGCTCGTAATATTTACAATGGTATAAGTTATACCGTATAACTATAACGAAAACATATAAAATTATGTCAACTCCAGTTAATTCATAATCCCATATAATTCTTTTCATATAAATACTTTTTTCTAGTGCTAGTTTGGTTATGTATCGTATAAATACTGTATTATGTAATAATAATTCGTTAATTCAGAAACCCAATACTTTACTACATATTACGTCATATGTTGTCACTCACTATGAGTCTGTCAGTAGGAGTTGAATTATATAGCTTATGAAGAAATTGTGGAAAATAAAATTGTTTATTAAATTAAAGTACAATGTAATATAGTAAATTACTATTAGTAATTATTACAATTATTTATATTTATTTATAGACCTTGTACATTATATTATAGGGCCTATACATTATAATGGCCTATATATAGGCCCTATAATAGACTACATAAAGTATTAATATATATAAAAAGGTAGAGATATAATTATTTATGTTTCTATTATTGTAAATACTACATATATTTCATAACTTACTCTAACGTTTATATATAAGTATTATAATAATATATATAGAAATATATTATTTACAAAAAACGGATACATTATATGTATCACGTACATTTCAAAATGAAATTTACAATTATTTAGAAGTAAAATATTGCTTATTTGAAAAATGATAATTATTATATTGATTATAATTTATTAAATTGTATATAATATATATCTACTCGAAATAACATAAATAAAATATGATATCATATTATAATAATGATTATTTGGATAGTGATGTAGCGGTAACCTGCGCAATAGAAAATGATATGCCTTATTATTTTTAAAAATATACTATGATAATAAATATTTTAATTCATTAAAGTACTAACCTTAAATTTGTTAAATAACAAATTTAATTTGTAATGGGTAACAGCAAAGCTGAGACCCTTAATTATTAAAATAAAAACTAAAAAAAAATAAACTCCGCATTTTATGTACTGAAGAAATCAAAACCATAATATGCGTAAGAATTCTACCTTATTATCTTTGAATAATATTTTCATTTTCAAACTGAATTCTTAATTTTAAACTTTATTATTATTTACGTATTATATCTACGAATTATATATATTTCAAAAATAAACTATCGAATATACATAAAATACTTTAATTAATTAGTAATACACGTGAACATAATAATTAATCGTAGCGTATTATTATTACATACATTACCTATAATATCCGTAATTATTGGAACTATATTTTGCTACGTCATTGCTTAATTTAACATACGATTTTTACTTGCATCATCATTAATATATGTGCAATTCACACCGCGATAAATTCCATTCGTTGAATGCTAGTCATCGTACACCACTTTTGCATGAGTACATTATATATTGCAAATATATCGATCGAATATTAATATATATATATATATATATCTCTTTATATTATATAATATTTATGAACTATTGTATTTCATAACATTAAAAATATATACTATAATATTGATATATTGAATAATATATACACTATAATATGATAATGCATAAATATGATATATATATATATATGTATATACCTTATAAGGTATATTTATAAGTAATATCTCTGTAATTATTAGTGAATTTAAACAATAGTTAAATTGTAGGTCTGTATAGGTATATAGGATATATATCCTAAAGGATATATCCTCTTGATGTTATTTATGTCCTATATATTGACAGTGATGTTATTAATGCTATCCTGTATAGGCGTGTCCAAACCTATTGTGTACATTATAACCAAGGACATGTCCATTACAAACAATGCATTGGCATTGTTAGAACTGAATTACATTCCGAATCGAATTATTGTTTACTTTAAAAAAAAAATAAGATGGTGTCTAATCGATTAGAGGAATAATGCATTAAAGGCCTAATGAATATGTAGTGTATCTGTAGAATATTTACTGTATCTGAATATCTATTTTATGAATCCCCGATATCATAAATGATATTTTGATTCTATCATATATCGGTATCGTTGGAATGAACTGATTCTTCTGTTGTACATAATTGTAATACTTTAATACTATGCATACTATCAATACCTCCTATAACCTCGGGTTATAGGAGGTATTTCTATAACCTCGAGGTTATAGGAGGTATTGATACTATAGTCTACTAATACCCCGGCTAAGGATAACCGCGGCCGCTCGCTTGCTCGTTATCTATTGTGTAATTGTTACTTTATGTATGCAGAGCCTAATACAGTTCAGTGGTATATTTAATATATTCAGTGATTTAATCCTTCGAATCAAATATATATATACCCTTGAGGTAGCGTTGTCATTCGGACCCGGACTTCGGATTTTAGGTCATTGATACCGGACTGATACAGTATAATTTATGATATATCGGACTCGGACCGTACTTTAATATTTAACTCGGACTATTTCGGACTTTAAATATTAGATTCGGACTATTTCGGACTTTAAATATTATATTCGTATTATTTCGGAAATTTATTATTGGATATCTAAAATACATTCCAATGTTTACCTTTGGGATTATATTTATTCGCGCCATTTCCAACCTACATAGCGGTTCTGTGTATGTATCCGCGACACTATTACTCAGCTTAGCGTCCCTTTGTGTGAATAGGCGCCAATGTCAATCACACTACCCCGCCCTTCGTATGTATCCGCGACACTTTTAATCCACATTGCATCATTTTAAAATATAGATATTAAAACCTGATTTTTTTTCAACTATTTTATACTCACACATATCTCCAAGACCCGAACCAATTTACATCACTATACGATACTTATGCTGCTGTCAAATGATGCGGATACAATTATCAAACGATACTGATAGTGATACTTCTGTCAAACAATACTGAGACTTCTGTCAAATGATACTGATACTGATACTGATACAGCTGTCAAATGATACTGATACTGATACTGATACAGCTGTCAAACGATACTGATACGATACTGATACAGTTTCGAACGATACTGATACGATACTGATACAGCTGTTGAATGATACTGATACGATACTGAGACTTACTTTTTAGAAAATTTGACAACACTACCTTGAGGATATGTATTTTATCTGTCAAATACAAATGAATTAAAATAAATTCATTTTTTAAATTCGTATAGGGTACATAGGGTAACGTATCCAATTACCGACCCCTCCTAATACATAACCCTCTCGTATCTAAATAACCTATAGGCAAAGATTTTCCGAAGGAAAGATATAACACTTACGCGAAATCGTGTAATTCGAATTTGTATACAAAATACCCTGGTGCCACCTATAGCGGGTTACTTTTAGGAACTATGAGTTGTTTATAATGTAAATTCGTATTTAACTATACACTTTTAAAATGTTAAATAATATGCTTTAAATTAATATTTATATGATGAAAACTAAGTGTTCATTACTAATATATAACAAACAAATATGATATTTATGTTTTTAATGCTATAAGTATATATTTAGTAAGTAAAAGTTAATTTATATTGCATGTAATTTAATAGAGCAATGAAAACATTGTTGTATGCAAACAGAGCCGAACCTAAATCTATTTCAGTGATTTCGATACTACTGCCAAGACCTCCTATAACCTCGAGGTTATAGGAGGTCTTGCTACTGCTAGCAGCGGTTGGGGATATTACTAAATTACGTTGCATGCATAGGGAGTGTTATATCTTTGCTTCGCAAAATCTTTGCTTGGTATAGGTATAGGTATAGGAGATATGAAACAGTGATCTTATAAGAGATGTGAAACAATGATAAGTAGGTACATACACGAACTGTTCCCCAGCATTCAACTTACATCAATAACTTAAGTTGAACTTAAGTTATGAACTTAAGTTCAACTTAAGTCGATGGTAACAAATAAACTTAAGTTCAACTTAAGTTATGAACTTAAGTTCAACTTAAGTTCATAACTTAAGTTCAACTTAAGTTCATAACTTAAGTTCAACTTAAGTTCATAACTTAAGTTCAACTTATGTTCATAACTTAAGTTCAACTTAAGTTCATAACTTAAGTTCAACTTAAGTTCATAACTTAAGTTCAACTTAAGTTCATAACTTAAGTTGAACTTAAGTCATGTAACATAAGTATATAATATAATATGTATTATATTATTATTATTATTATTATTATTATTATTATTATTATTATTATTATTATTATTATTATTATTATTATTATTATTATTATTATTATTATTATTATATATAAACCCATATATAAACTTACGTTCAACTTACATCAACAACTTAAGTTCAACTTAAGTTCGTAACTTAAGTTCAACTTAAGTTCATAACTTAAGTTCAACTTATGTTCATAACTTAAGTTCAACTTAAGTTCATAACTTAAGTTCAACTTAAGTTCATAACTTAAGTTCAACTTAAGTCATGTAACATAAGTATATAATATAATATGTATTATATTATTATTATTATTATTATTATTATTATTATTATTATTATTATTATTATTATTATTATTATTATTATTATTATTATTATTATTATTATTATTATTATTATTATTATTATTATTATTATTATTATTATTATTATTATTATTATTATTATTATTATTATTATTATTATTATTATTATTATTATTATTATTATTATTATTATTATTATTATTATTATTATTATTATTATTATTATTATTATTATTATTATTATTATTATTATTATTATTATTATTATTATTATTATTATTATTATTATTATTATTATTATTATTATTATTATTATTATTATTATTATTATTATAATATTATTATTATTATTGTTATAATATATATATAAACTTACGTTCAACTTACATCAACAACTTAAGTTCAACTTAAGTTCGTAACTTAAGTTCAACTTAAGTTCATAACTTAAGTTCAACTTAAGTTCATAACTTAAGTTCAACTTAAGTTATGTAACTTAAGTTTATAATATGAATAAATATATGTTTAAATGTATATTTTTATATCATAACTATATTAAACATAAATAATTAATCATAAAATACTAATATTTATATTAATATTTTATTTTTAATTTAAACTTACGTTCAACTTACATCAATAACTTAAGTTGAACTTAAGTTAATAACTTAAGTTGAACTTAAGTTGAGAACTTAAGTTGAACTTAAGTTATGAAACATAAGTTATAATAAATAATATTTAATTATATAATTTTATATTTTATATATTATGTTCTACTAAAGTTGATTATAGTACATTAATAATAATGCTTAAATTTAACTTAATTTAAAAAACTTACATCACAACTTAAGTTCAACTTAAGTTCAACTTAAGTTGATAAACTTAAGTTCAACTTACATCATAACTTAAGTTCAACTTAAGTTCAACTTAAGTTTTGATGTAAGTTGAATGCTGGGTCGTAATTTAATGGTAAATATGAATAAGTAAATGTAAATAGTAAATGTTTTTAAATCATTGTAAATACATTATTAATTAAAAGAAAACGTAATGCTATACATAATTTAATTTTCATAAACATTATACAAATATTATAATATGAATAAGTAGTAATTTCTACTTATTGTTAATTATAACTTAAGTTAATACTATTAACCAAGATATCTTAATTATAAAAACATATATGGTTTTATTTTGTTATCCATGCATGGAGTCGGTAGGGTAATTTATTAACTATTAGGGTAATTTATAGCCTGGGTCATATTATAGTTGGTATCACATGTGATTTATGATATCCAATCAAAATAAATCAGTGCTTGACTTTGAAATTGTTTGTAATTAGTGTGTATGTACAAGACCTTCTATAACCTCATATAACCCGAGGTTATATGAGGTTATAGGAGGTATTGGTGTGTACAATATTAACTCATCAATGTTGGATGTTTACAACGTCAAAAATACTATCCACTTTTTTTAGTATATGTAGTTATATTAATAGTTAGTTAATTTAAATTTAATATAGAAATATAAAATGCACTTATAAATGTAACATATAATATGAATATTAAAACTTAGGTACAATTCTATATAGGGGAAAGTCCCCGATTACCGACCCCTAAATGATTATTTGTAATAACTTATTCAATATTAAATATATTTATTTGAAATTTTTTAATTAGGGTAATATTATGGAAATGAATAATGTGGCTATTTTAAATTTTTGATATAATTATATTTACAAGAATAAACAGGGGGGTCGATAATCGGATACCTAATAAAATACCCACTAAAATAATCATGATATACAAAATAATGTAGTATTATAATATCCAATAAAAATAGTAGATATATACATAAATATAATTAATTATAATATTCACGCAATTTATTTTATATTAAATTTCTGTTTTAATAGTAATATTAAATTTAAACTTTATAGTAATTATATTAAAATAGTGTATATTATTATTTAATATTTATTTATTAATCAGTATGTATATAATAAACTGGAATCATGAATCCTAAATCTATATCAATGATATACAACAAACTTGCGACATATTTTAAAGTAAAATACGTTTCTATATAGATTGGATATCATAAATCACATGGGGTCGGTATTAGGGTAATTTAGGGGGTCGGTAATAGGAAACCATATGGGTTATTATAATTAAGATATATTGGTTAATAATTCAAATTAAATTATTTTTATAATATTTATAAACATATTATTGATCTACAATATTATGCGCAGTAATACGTTTTATTTTAATTAATAAAGTATTTAAAATGATTTAATAAAAGTTATTATTCAAATATTTAAAAAGTAAAAACATAATATTACATTTTATCAAATAACAATTGTATGATTACATGTTTTTAAAAACAAAATACTTATTCATATTTATCATTAAATTACTAACAGTTCATATATATATAATTGTTTGATATCTCTTATAGTTACTGAGATACGAAAGGGGTCGGTATTAGGAGCCTTTCTCCTATATATATGTCATATATATGCATATTTTTATTGATATAACTGTGGTTATAAGATATACAACAACAATAGCGTATAGAAATATATTTTATGAATTACAAAAAGCATGCATTGAACTTAAGTTTTAATATTCATATTACATTTATTATTGAACTTTATATTTGTATGTATATTATTAATCTTTAAATTAACTAACTATAGTACATATATGAATATAACTATATATTATATATATATATATATATATGTAGTATGGTATACTAGTGGTAATTATGATAGAATGTAGTATGGTATACTAGTGGTAATTATGATAGAATGTATGTGTGTATATATGTGGGAATGAGAAATGTGAACATTATTATGTAATATAGAAATGGATGTTTTTGGTAATGTACAATTATAATTATAACTGTTGATTGGAATTAGATTTGATTTTATATTTGTAAAGAAGGGGGCGTGGCGTCTGATAGATTAACTGTTTTTATATATTAAATGTTGTTATTCGAATGCCTGGATGACAGGATATTTATAAATTGCTAGAGTGAATGCTTACACTCGATGCAACACAGTCGTATAAAATCATTTACATTATCTACTACGAATTATTGTTTTAACATTATTAACGTTAACATTATATATTATATTATATATATTAATATCTGTTGATACTAAAAGTACGGGGTTCTTGTTCTCTTCGTAATAAAACGTATAACCTGATTGTGAACTATATTTGCGGAAACGCGACAACATATATATATATATATATATACTAAATAAGAATTGAATAGTGCTATTGCTACTGTTAATAGGCTTATACACTATTGACGGGCTAAAATGATATACACAACAATTTCGAACTATTTAAAATAAAATACTATTCGATCATTTTGGTTGGCTATATAAATCACCTGGGGTGAGTATCAGGCATATTAGGGGATCGGTAGACGGAAAATCACATGGGTGGCTATACTTAATATATATATATAAATAATACATTTCATCAAATAACAATTTAAGGCTTGAATATTAACATAACGTGTATATATCATTTTTTGATATATCTAATAATTACTGAGATACGAGAGGGGGTCGGTATTTTGAGGGGTTCGGTAATTTGAGATTTTCCCCTAGTTATTATGTATACTAAGTTATTTAGAAATTTCTATATATTTTAAGTTATTTAGTAATTCCCATGTATGTAGGATATATATCATAGTAAAATAAATTAATATGTTTTCCCAATATTCCTAAGCTATTCTCTTCATATGAAGAATATTAAAATATTAATAATATTAAAATAAACTTTGAATAATAGTCTACTATGCATAGAAATGTCTTGATAACGTGTAATTATTTCTTTTTAATATATTACTACTACACTACTATAGGCTAGACTATATAAATACACGTTCTAAATCATACAATAGCACTTATAGTGTACCTACATCGTACGAGTCTCAAAAGTGTAGGACATACACATAGGACATAACCTTTAATAGAAAATAAGTAATACACTATCGTATTACTTGAAATTTAATATCTGAGATATATTTAAATGAATATAGGTAGGTATAATATACCTAACTATATATCTAGATTTAATAGATATATAAATTGACTCAATTAAATGACCATGATTTTTTTCATGATTATCATAATAATTATACTATGTAGGATTTACATACATAGGTTCCGAATCATCATTAAGAATGTAGAACAATTATATCAAATGTTCTATTAACAATAATCCAGTATAAGATTACAATGTAGGGATCGCAATTTTCATAATATATATATATATATATATATGTATACATTACTTTATCAACAAGAGCAGTTGTAAATAATAGCAAGTAATACATTTAAATAATCAAATTATCGTATCAACATTTTTTGTAATATATATATATATATATATATATACGATAATCTATTTAGTATAATTTATATCTAAACTATTAAAATATTAAATAATGTATATAAATAGTATACTTTTAAAGTGTTACTATTAATGGTACAAGGGTACAAGGGTACACGGGTTCTATTGACCTTTGCCGCCAATAGTTATAACTGTATAGAGTATAAGTACATCCATCATATATACATATACATGTGTAAGGCTGACACTGTAAGCTATATATGGAAGGGATGGGAGTAGTGGCCGATAATTAATATGTCTCAGAAGATTTCTAATATATCGATAAATACTGAATTTTAGGCTCTAATTTTTTTGAATTAACTATAAATCATATAGTTCTAGAATACTGTGATTTCACTTTTATATATAAAGTATTTTACCTAATAATATAAACGTTTGATTATGCATTTAAAAAGCACTCAAATAAGGCAAGCCGTATACGTATACTACTATAGTAGTGGCCGATAGTATATTGGTATACCAGTAAATGCGATAGGTTTCTCGTAATGTATTCGATATATATTTTTTTAATTATGTAATATTAAATAATTATATTTATGATGCATACGCACCTTATTTGATTCAATGATTTAATTATATATACATATACATATAATTATATATTCAATAAACTGATTTGTTTATTACGTTTTTAAGTTTATGAAAAAAAATTTCAACTTAAAACCTTCTCAAGAATATACAAATGTATTATCAAAACAACAATATATTGTAAATATATAAAAATAATATATATATTATTAAAAACTAAAGCATTCCTTACATGATATATATACATAATTTCTATATTTGTTATCAACTATTAATTAAGTTATAAGCATATTTCTAAAGGTCATATAAATCCCTAATAAGGATACTCTAGATGTATTAATACGGACACCCTATAGGGTAATCGCGTGAGTTATAATATATTAATACCACCAATGAAGCTAAATCTAAAAAAATTATTATTTAGATAATTAATAAAATAATAAAAATTAATTACTAATTAAACTATATTAAATTATTCATAAAATTAATTATAAATAATGTGATTGTAATTTGTCTGATTGATTCATCAATAATATATAGTTTATCTAGTTGTATATAGGGTGTCCGTATTATAACACAGGGTACCCAAACGGTACCCATGTCCGAATACGGACTCCCCTTTATCTATTGAATAAAAGATTAAATAATATGTTAAAATCACAATAATATCTATAATCATATAACATTAATATATTGAAATTTGGGAATACAAATATTGAGTAGTAAAATGTTAAGACCATTTATTGTTAAAGTGTCCGTATTAGGTTACTCTACCCTAAATGTTGTAGTAATATAACAAAACCTAGCCGAACCTATAGGACACATACCACGTATATATATATATATATATATATATATATATATATATATATATATCCTATAGGATAACGAGTCCTTATTAAGGACACGTATACCATACGTGTCTCATATATATCCCCTTATATCCTATAGGATATATACGTGTAATCAGAGTATTACTAGGTAGTTAATTATTTATCAACATAAACAATACGTTTCTGTATAGGCATATATGAATATGTACGTATACGCGTATATATATATATATACCTATAGTTATACCCACATATAGACATACCTTATAGGCATATTAGTTAACTATATAAGACGCATATACCAAGCCTATATATGACACATAGGTATCCCTATATATATATATATATATATATATATATATATATATATATCTCTATAGATATACGTATAATATAATATATATATAATGTACGTATAATATACGTATGATTAAATAGGTCAACGTGATTAAGTATATATATATACATGGAATTTCTACACGGCGGTGATATTATCAGTAAACACCTGTTTACTAACATCATTTATAACCGCTCTCACTTAACATTGTCACCGAATTCGTGGTCCGTATATATATATATATATATATACATATATATATATACGTATATTTACTACAGGTTTACCGATATATCGGCATGACGATATGAACTAATAACAATACTACTAATACTACTAATAGGTCACCTACCACGATAAATACAAGTATGTACATGTACAAAGGTTTATATATATACCAGTATATAGGCACCCACTCTACTTACAGTTATATTGGTATACTATTCATAGAATTATGATAATATGTAAGAATTAATTAATTTAAAATCTATTAGGTATACTTGATTGATTGATAATTTATTTAAGCAATTAGATAACCGAAAATATAATCGAAAGTATAAAATATAAATATTTGCGATAAAATTAACGATTAAATACGTTATAGAAATAAACAAAGAATAATACGAAATTAAAACGTTTTACAGTTACCGTAAAAATAAACGAAAAACAATCGAAAGTAGAAATAAATCATATAGTAAAAATAAACGGAAAATGATCAAAATACATTATTTTGTAAGTGGCATCGAAATATTCTATTTCTACTTTAACTTTATAGAATTCTTCTTATCTTTGTACCCTGTTTTAGTAATAAATTATTAGTTATATAGTTTAATATTTAAATGATAAATTTTAAATATATTATAAAAAGAACATGTTAAAAATAAATTAAACCAATACTATAATGAAACAAACAAATAATGTAATACTTACCGAAATCTATAATAATAGTAAGTGGTACATTATTAATTTTATATTTTAATTGTATAATAAATTTGAAATATATATATATATACAAACAGAACACGTTAAAAATAAAATAAACCAATATACCTATATATAGGTCAGTGCCGGATTTAGACGGGGGAAAAGTGGGCAAATGCCCTGGGCCCCACATTTCTAGGGGCCCATACATTTGATAAATATAATAATGTTATAGTTAATTGTATGAGTTTTTTTCTGAATAATAACCACCTATTAAAGACATTATCATTTGAAAATACTTGGGACTCTTTTTTAATAATGTTATGATCTTTGCATAATTATTATTATTTTTACTGGACTTTTAATTTTAATATTTTTATTATTAATATGAAGCATTTAAGTGGTAGTGAGAAACGAAAGAGAAAGATTTTAGAAAATGAGAAGAAAGAAGAAGTAATAAAGGTTTACTTAAAAATAACACAAATATACAGAGTATTACCATAATGTTTAAATTAACTATATGTAATACAAAATAATTTGAAATTTAAAATTATTTAATTAATTAAAATAATATTTGTATTATTATAATTTGTATCCTTTAATTTTTATTAAATTTTTTATTTTTATTCTTTAAATTTAGTTGGTCAATATGCAGTGGAGTCATTAACAACTGTATCATCATATTTTGCATTTATACAAAGACTTTATACTTTCTTCAGTACACCTAAAAGATGGAATGTATTAAGTAAAAGATTAAAGGAAGCTGGACATGTTGTAATAAAGAGATTGTGCGGTACACGATGGTCTTCACATACTGATACAGTAAGCGCACTTTCCGATGATATTCAATCGTTTTAGATATAATAATCAAGATGAAAAAAGATAATATTAATGCGTTATCACTAATTGAGCTGACTTATCTATATAAGAGAATGAATGAATTTGAAACTGTTTTTCTATGCAATATTTGGAATTCTCTGCTATGTAGAATAAATGCAGTAAGCAAAATATTACAATATAATTCAATTGAGTTGATGGTAGCCGTCAATAATTTAGTAGCTATATAAAATTACATTGATGAAAAAAAGAAACAATTATGAGGAATTTATATGTATGGCTGAACATTTATGTATGTATGTATGTAAGGCAGAATTTAATGAATCTAAAAAACGAATAAAAATTGCAAATAAATACTTCGATGATGAACCATTGAATACTAATGAGAGTATTACACCAAAAGAAAGATTTAAACGTGAATTTTGTCTACCTATAATTGACTATTTAATTGGTAATTATATAGTATATATATATATATATATATATATATATATATATATATATATATATATATATATATATATATATATATATATATATATATATATATATTTTAATAATGATTATTTTAGATAATATATATTTATATATTTATGATAATTATAATTAATATTTAATATATAGTTACATTAAAGCAGAGGATTGATGCATATGATGAAGTGGCTACACTATTCGGGTTAATAGGAAATCTGAGGACCATTAGCGCATCAGAAATAACAAATAATTGTAAAGTTATCACAAAGAAATATTCTACGGATATCAATGATGAATTAATAAACGAGACAATACATTTCTCTAAATATGTAATCGAATCTGATAGATATAATACAATTACCCAAAAAAAACAGTACTATCGGATTATAAATATGTTCGAGAAATTATTGATGTTTATCCTAATATTGACATTTATATATGATATATCTATCTCATATGGTGTAAAATAGTAGGTGAAAGACCTACAGGTGAAAGAAGTTTTTCTAAACTTAAATTAGTAAAAAATTATTTAAGAAATTCGCTCACACAGGAAAAATTATCAGGATTAGCATTATTATCATTAGAGTCAAGTTTATTAAAAGAAATTGATCAAGAAAGAATAATTAATATTTGTTCAAAAAATAAAAAACGCAAAATAAATATTTAATTAAGAAACTCTTTTTTATTCAAACTAATTATAATCTAAACTATAGTTTATAAATATATACCTTCATAAAATATAAAAAGTATACATGTATGCGTACCAGGTACGTCGTACCTATACCATAAAGATGTTGGTTACCCAACATTCACTATGTATATTTATATTGTAGATACATCTAATATGTTTTTTAAATTATAAAAATTAGGGGGCCAATCAATTAAGTTTGCCCCAGGCCCATACATTGCTTAATCCGGCAGTGATATAGGTGTATACACAAACAGAACACTTTAATAACAAAACAAACCAATAATATTACGAAATAAACAATATAATACTTATCACTAAAATCTGAAATAATAGTAAATTATTAATATTTTATTTTAGTAATATGATACATTTGAAACATATATACAAAATATATATAAAACAAAAATATAATACAGAACAAACACAAATAAATAATACTTCCCACTTTATCTGTAATAATAATGAATTATTAATTTTATATTATTGTATTATTTGAAATATAGATATAAATACCCACATTTTCTATAACAAAAACAAATTTGTTAACAAAATCCAATGGAACAAAATATAATACAGAACAAACAAAAATAAAATAATACTTCCTACTTTATCTGTAATAATAATGAATTATTAATTTTATATTATAGTATATTTGAAATATAGATATAAAAACCCAAATGTTCTATAACAAAAACAAATTTGTTAACAAAATATAATACAGAACAAACAAAAATAAAATAATACTTCCTACTTTATCTGTAATAATAATGAATTATTAATTTTATATTATAGTATATTTGAAATATAGATATAAAAACCCAAATGTTCTATAACAAAAACACATTTTTTTAAAAAACTCCAAAGAGATAATGCAATAATTAAGATATAAAATGAAACACAAATCAATATAAAATTATAAATTTCTGTTTAAAAAAAGTTGTTTGTCAAAACAGATTTTATTTATTTTATTTTTAAAAGATGAAACAGATATAGATTTTATTATATAATTATTTAATGAATTCCATATATTAACTGATCTATTATTAATTATATTTGTAATTGTATTATCATAATTATGTACCTATTAAATTTCATTTTGTACAATTACCTCTAGTTCTATAATTGTATACAATTATTCGAAATGTTAAGGATATCAGATATATTTATATCTGTATATTTATTTGAAATTTAATTTTTTTTAGTTATATCTATTTTTAATCTTCTAAGTGCAAGTGATTATAATTTAAAATATCCCAATCTCTCTATATATGACTCATAATTACTATTTGATGAATTTGTATATCCTACAAGATGCGTATACCAATCTTGTAATTAATCTTCTAGTAAATAATCTTTGCACTCTATCAATTTGGTCTATGAGACTACGACATTTACTAACCTTTGAAAAATGTGACAACATTATGGATGCATAATATGCATTGCATATTCTAAAATTGGTCTGCAACAAATTGTATATGCATTTAATAATGCTCTATGGGATTATGTAGTAATGCATCTAAAAATTGAATTCAAAGACAAATAAGATTTTTTACAAATATAATTAATATGTTTATTAAATAAAAGGTTATTTTCAAAGGATAGGCACCTACTCTATAGAGTATACTTACAGTTATATTGGTATACTATTCATAGAATTATGATAATATGTCAGAATTAATTAATTTAAAATCTACCAGGTATAGTATACTGTATTATAGTAGCCTATATTAGCCTATAATGCAAGTATACTTGAATTATAGGAAATGATAATTAAGATCGAATTATTATGTAAATATATTTACAAGAATCAACTTAAAATGATGTTCATTGTTGGAATATATTCAAGATATCACACATATATATCCTACCTACCTACCACAGATACCTACCTACACATATACCTACCACTCTCATTTATAATTCAATATATGATACGTATATTAGGGAAACATTACCTGTATCTATAGCCAAAGCTGGGCAGTATCGCCGATACAGTATCTATTAAGGCACAAAATCAGTATCGTAGATACATTTGTATTTGTATTTGTATCTATAGATACAAATATATTATAAAAATTAAAAAATATCTGTAATCGTATCTATTAGTCTTAAATAGTATCTACGATACGTATCTACTAAGAAAATTATGTAAACAAATACATGTTATTAAATAATATATCATTTGGATATTATATGTATTTTATAATATTTTATAATATCATATTACAAATTGATTATATTATAATAAATTATAAAAATATTTATAATAAAATATCTTTTGTAAATATTGAAATCAATTCATTGTTAAACATTATGATATATCAATTATATATCAATTATAGTGATTTATTCTTAAAAAAACATTATATACATTTATTAAAGATAAAGACATTATTTTGATAATATATTTTATATAATAATTGATTTCTAATTCAAAATTATATATTATATTGAATGATAAAATCATTTTAATAAATATGATTATTCCTAATTAATAATATATTAATAATTTATTTTTTGTATATTCGATAATTTACTATATTTGTGTTGAACATTCGAAATTAAAAGTTGCTAATTATGTTTAGTTTTAAAAATTAGTATATTGTAGTGATGTATATTTATTTATAGGGGAAAGTAACCTAATACGGATACTTTAATAATAAATCGTCTTAACATTTTATGACTCATTATTTTTATTCAAAACATACAATATATTATATTATATGATTATAGATATCTATAGATATTATTGTGATTTAAAAAAGTTATTTTAGCTTCTAATTCCATAGATATATCCATTATAACGGGGGCGTCCGTATTCGGTACCCATGTCCGAATACGGACACCCTGTGTTATAATACGGGCACCCTATATACTACTAGATAAACTATATATTATTGATGAATCAATCAGAAAAATTACAATTACATTATATATAATTAATTTTATGAATAATTTATTCTAATTTAATTAGTTAATAATTTATTTGTATTTATTATTTTTTTATTAATAATACAATTTAAGTATCTAAATAATACATTTGGTAGATTTAGCTTTATTGGTGGTATTAATATTATAACGCACGCGATTTTTATGAATAACAGAATAGTTCATACTCTGCGTGCTAATTGGTTTTAGGTTGTCCGTAATAATACATCTAGTGTGTCCGTATTAGGGACTTATATGACCTCTAGATATATGCTTATAACTTAATGAATATTTGATAATAAATATAGAAATTATATATTGTAAAACTATATTTTGTATAATATTGCGTTAACAATACCTACCACAATCACTTTAGTAACACATCTATACTATAGATGCTATAGTATACATAGGTGCATATTGGAACGATGGTGTGTATGTAGGAAGGATCAACCAATCAAAATAAATATTGGTGGTAAAAGTGGGGGGGGGGTATACCAATAGTGTTAGTATTATTTTAATGAATATTAGATCAATAAGAGCGAATATTACTCTCTGATTATGACAAAAGTAATTATAATTATTTATTAATTAATAATAAAGTTCATGATATAATATATTTCACTGTAATTTGGTTAGATGACTTTGATTCTGCCGTAATCAGTGATACAACTGGAGATAGATATTATTTTCTTCGTATACGGGACTATAGTCCTAGATATTTTGATAATGAGGGTAGTAGCTAACCTAGGTTATAGTATAGTGATTGTGTATACTCAGGGGCGCTGTAACAGGGTGGGGGCGGGGGGATATATCACCACACTTTAAAATCTAGGGGGACCTCCTATGTATTGCCCCCCCCCACTTTTACCACCAACATTTACTTTGATTGGTTGATCTACATACAAAATCGTTCCAATCTGCCCCTATGTAAACTGTAGATGTGTTACTATAGTATTTGTGGTATTGGTAAAAGCAATATTATACACAATATAGTTGATGTGTAGGCACAAATAAGTTATACAACGCCGTCATAAGACCTCTCCTAATATTATGTTATAGTATTTCAGCACCGTTATATAATGGTATAATAATGTAACCATTGACATTATAATCTAAATAAATGGTATATAATTTAATTATTATTCCATTTAATTTTAATATGTATCGATTTATTATATTAAGAACTACTATTAAAAATCGTACATTTTTTATTTAGGTTATTTATATAGTAGTTATTTATATATGTACCTACCTATAGGTATATATATATATATATATATATATTACCTAAATATTTTAAATTATCATCATTTTAAGGCAAGGTCTCAGTGTAGAAAAACGATAAATTTTCATAACAAATAAGGTATTCCATAAAACTACTCTTTAATGTGTTTAACTGCGCTTTAACTACTCTAGTATATATGAAAAAATGGTATCCCAAAACAATCTATATTTCACATAAAAACATGTTTTTATCTATAATTATTACAAATATATTATTTGGCATAAACTTTAAACTTTAAAGTTTAAAGTTAAACGTAAATTACTCAATGATCAATTTTTACGCTAGGTAGGTATGTATGTATTAGAGTCGCTACAGAAAAAATATTGTAGATTTTTAAATATATAGAGAATACATTTATATGAATAATTGCCGAGAACAATATTATCAAAAAATATTTCTAGTAATTCTATATTAATACAACATTTTTTTTTATATGTATACAAATATATATGTATTATATATTATATCTAGAAAATGTATTCTTTGCAAATAAAAAAATGAATAGTTCTATTGTAAACGGTATTTGAATAATTCATTATTTCTTATCTACTACATGTAACATAAACAAACTATCGATACACTGGGACCCCCCTTAAACTGATGTTTAAAAAAAATAAAATTGTCTGCTATTATGTTGCCATTAAAAGTATATAATGTTGCTATTATAATTTATAATTCTATTATTCTGCTATTAAGTATCCATTAAAAGTCTATTATGTTGCTATTATAATAGAAATATAATAGCATCATAATAGCATTACAAATTAATAGCAGGATAATAGCATCATAATAGACTTTTAATAGCAGTATAATAGCACAATGTAAACATTTGAGACTATAATGTATGCTATTATGCTGCTATTGTGCTGCTATTGGATCCTGTAATTCTAAAGTCGGTACAGAATTAAGTAATGATTAAAGTAACTTTTGTTGGAAATTATGCAATAGATCAATTAACGAGAGAAGATCTCGAAATCCTTTTCATATTTGAATTTTAGAATTTATTATAATTGTATAGAATGGTTCATATAAATACTCTAGGAAAACATAACATATCTATCTAACATAAATATCTAGAGTACCTACATAGCGTTCTCCGAACGGCAAGAGATAGGACCCTAGAACCCGATCGACTACATTATATTCAATGATCGGTTTAGATCTGGCTTCAATCTTTCTATAACTCGAACCATCAATAAAGCAGATTTAGAACGTATTCATGATATGGTCACGATGTCATTCATACAGAAATTCAAATTATAACGAAAACAAAATAGCACAACTTCATCTTCAAACTTCGACTCAGATAATTAAAAAAATGGATTACACGCTTAATGCAAAGACAATATTTAGAACAAAATAAGAAAGAATTAGTTACACCATACGAAAATAACGAGAATACATTCAACATTCTAAGCTACATCATAAACTGCTTTAGAGATTATATAATATAATAAAAAATAAAATGCAGTCATGAATAACAGATGAACAAGGAATCCTACTGGATCCGTACTGAATCCTACTTAATGTATGTGACAAGAGAATTATCTTAAAATCACAACGCATACAATTCAAAGATGATTATAAAATGATAAATTAGAGTATAAAGAATGGTATGAAAGAAGCTAAACAACATAGACAGAGGATAAATGCCTAAATAGTGAAATTCACTTACCAGTAATACATAAAAAAAGCATATTCTAACGTAAAGGCATCCATGAAGAATAAACAAGACAATTACAATACTCTAAAAAGTAATAATGTCACGTGTCTTACTGAGAAAAATTACATTTCAAGGAGATGGACAGGATATTGCAGCTATTTGTAACTTTTAGAGTAGAAGATATTCAAGTACACTACTTACTTACTTACTTTACTTTAGTCGAGTTCTCACTCAATTGCTTTCCACCATTCTCTGTCCATCATCAGTGTTCTTAATTCGTCTTCTTCACAGTCGCAGTCATTCTTTAAGATGTCTATGAATATCTGGGGTTGTCACATTTTGTTTCTTATGCCGATCTTTGTTTTCCATTAAGTTATGCGCTAGTTCGTCGGTGCGCCTTATGCAGTGACCTGCTAGTCGCGATCTTCTTTGTTTTATCACCTCGGAGATCTTTGAAATTCCTCTGTACAGTTGTGTATTGATGACCTTATCTTTCCATGATATATTTGTGGCCATTATAATTAGCCTGGTATAATAACCATCGATGTTCATACGCATTGTGGAGTCGATTGTCCAGCATTCGCTACCATATAATAATATAGGTTCGATTATAGCTTTGAAAGTTCTTATTTTCAGACTATTTTCCATTTTGGGGTTCCAGATTGATTTCATTTTGTGTATTACTATCCATGATAAGGCTTTGCGAATTTCAAAATCCTTTTGTGAGCTAGCCATTCACGCTCCCATATATTTAAAATTTATAACATTTTTAATCAGCGTGCAACCGTTTTCTAGTCTAATGTTGACCGGAATTATGTGATTGATCGTCATGACTTCGGGTTTCTATGAGTTCAGTTAAATACCAATGTTAGCGACTTCTGTTTTAATGGATGTTAGTAGTTGTTGAACTTGTTCGACTTCTCGTGATACATGTGCTATATCATCTGCATAACTGAGGTATTGCTGGATGTCGTCTCCCTTGTCGTTGTATTATTTCGAGTCAGAATTTTGCTTCTCGTCATTCAATTGATTGTCGTATGCATAATCCAGTGTGATCACAAAGAGAAAAGGCGCTAGTGTGTCACCTTGGAAGACTACCTTTGGTATTTGAAAGTTTTCGGTCTGGTGTTATAACATCTGCGTAAGTTTCTTTATACGTTAATGCGATCATTTGTATAATGTTGTGGTGGGGTATACCATATTATTTTAGTATACGGATCATTATTTTTCTGTGTATACTGTCGAATTCCTCCTTAAAATCGACATAAATGATAATAGCCTTAAGATTGTGACTTTTCATTTCTTCGATTAAGTATATGAGAGCTAAAATGTATGAGATTGTAGATATTCCAGGTCAGGATACGTTATGATTGGAACGTAGTATTGGGTTTATGAATTTTTGAATTCGATTTAGTATCATTGTATTCGTTATTTGAGCTTCTATTATTGATAGTGATATGCCTCTATAGTTATATGCTTCTTAAAGATTAATGGATTTGGGAAATGGAACGATGTTGCATTTTAGCCATTGCGATGGTATTTCGTGTCGTGTGAGGATCTTGTTAGTGAACTCGAGTATGATGTCATAGAAGTTGCTGTATTTTAGGATAACTGGAGTGATTCCGTCGGGCCCTGCAGCTTTACCGACAATTAGATTTTCCTTTACACTGCTATATTCTTCGTTCGTGAAAGGTCTAGTTTTTATAGATAGGGTACTTTCACTGATAGTCTTGATTTATATGGAACTTGTTTCATGTTCATGTCCCTCACCTAGAAGTTTCTTAAATTGTTCGTAACATTTTCTTACACGATCCTCCTTATTGCTGGCCTTGCTTTTCCCTCTTTTTGGGTTTCTCCTTCCAGTCACTTTGTTAATTAACTTCCAGCTCTCTGCATGTCTACTTTGTTCATTGGATTGTTAAATATGTTTGATATTGGAGTATAGAATTGCAGCTTTAATTGTATCGTATTTTTCTTGTAGAAGTTGTTTAGCTTTAGATAGTTTTTCAGATGTGAAAACTTTGTGTTTAGAACGGAATATTCATTATATGCTGTTTGAACGTCGTTTCTTAGTACGCTACTTTTGCTGTCTTAGGAGATTATTTTGTCTCGTGGTTTTATTTTCAAATGTATCATTGAGGCTGCTTTTTCTTCATTCACTTTTATGAAGTGTTCATATGCGTGTGAGGCGGGTGTGTTTATGGAATATGTGTTAAGGTAGTTGTAGCCTATTTACGTTTTACGGTGTTACTGTATTATTTGCTAATTTTCGGATCCTTTAGTGTTGACCAGTCATACATTTTCCTTTTGTTCTGTTAACATCATATCTTAGGCTTAAACATATGATTGCTGTGACGATTCGATGATTTTATCCAATACTGATGAAGTTTCTGTATGCTTCGTAATTTTTCACACTGTTTTTCCATTTATTTCGGATGAGTATGAAATTTACTTGTGTTTTGATATAAATCGTATCCGATATGTATACATATAGGTCCATATTTTCCCCGAGACATATCTTAATCAGATCTTAATTATACCATATGGTAGAGTAATGTATTTTACTTTATATTTTTACCTTCCTCTCCTAATAGCTATTGATAATACTATTATAGGTATCCTATGTATCCTACCTTTATCCTAATTATGGACTTAAAAGAACCTTAATGTACCTATATTAACTATATTTCAATAGTAAATCAATTACTAAATAATTTATTTATAAGTAGTTACATTATTTCTCCCAATCTGAATTAAATTAAAATTATTCGGATTTAAAAATAAATATAGCTAATTTATTATATCGTTTATTTCCAATTTAAAAAAAAATATAGCTAATTTATTATATCGTTTATTTCTCCAAATTTTATTGAAATCCAAATTAATATTATTATTAATTCTTATCATTTTGACCCTTTTAATTGTTATAATTTGATATATAAATAATATATTATTAATATATATATAATTTCTAAAACAAAATATAAAAATAAATAAATGTAACTTCATTAACTTAAATTATATAGTTATTGTTATTTTGGTTGAGTCCTTTCATCCCATTAGGAAGTTATATGAAGTTTTCACTTATAACCATATGTCTCTAGATCTAATATACCTTCGAAGCCGCTCTCATTTTAATACATCCATAGTTTTAACGAGAGCCGATCGATCATTTATTTATACACAATTATATAAGATCACTTCTAAATATTGTTTTAAGACCTATTTTAATGGTCCGAGGCTCGAACACACGTTTTACTGATTATGAGTCTGACGCTTTACTCAGCCAACTGAGCCACATAGGTAGTTAATATTATAATATTGTTGTTAATTGATATTATGTTTAAGATAACCGGATAGCATTAAGATCCACTGATAAGTTTAATATATCCTAATAGGATTATGATAACCCCATAGGAATAATTGAACCCTGTACATTTAACATATATTATAGTTATATAACTGTTATGATTAAGATAATCTAACTATGCACAGACCATATTTATTTTGGTAGACAAATTTTAATGTTTTTAACCATATATCTAATATTTGTGTCTCTATTTAAAAAATGTTAAAATAGATAGGTATTATTTATTACCTATAGATAATTATTTATTAAGTTTATTGATGTAGATTTGTTTATTAATTATGTATCAGGCCTGTATGATATAACAGAATATAATTATTTAAGTGAAATAAATTAATTTTAACTGAAGGTAGCTATTTTTCTGGAACTCATTATTTCTTGTATCTTTAATCGTTATATTTATTCTTAATCTATATTGTAATATTAATTATATACCAACATTATTTCATTTCATCTCCACTTAATCGGATTATCCGTTCCTCAATACGTACTACTTACTGTTTAACTCGACTGGATCACTCTACTACAACATCTTGTATGTGGCTACCCTTCTCCCTCAGGTGTAAATTACGTATACTATCTATTATCCATAAATCAATATATTCTTTCACCCCTAGACATATCTCTGATCTAATTAAAAAACGTACTATATTATCTTCTCTTCGTTACCAAAATGCTCCTCTACTTATCTCCCAAACTCTAGTAAAACTTCATAAATTCTAGAGCTTTTAAAAATTCCGGTCCAACCCTATGGAATTCCCTCCCTCCTACCATGCGTTCTATTAGATCCCACAATAAATTTATAAATCTTACTTCTTCTTTTCTCTCTACCCATAATCATTAAATCATCCAACTTATTATTTGTGTCCGTATTATATTAAATGTATATCATTATTATTATCTTATTATTATATAACACTACTATATCAATGCAGACTGTAGTATATAATAGTCCTTTATATTGTTTAGTATTGTTGTCCGTGGTATATTGAATGTATATTATTATCAAATTATTATCGTATTACTATTATTTTATTATTATTGTCTTCCCGCACGAGCGAAGGGGTTTACATGACCCTAGTTTAGTGCTAATAAACTCAATATCATCATCATATCATCATTATGTTTATTTTTGTATTAAATTTATTTTTTTCTAGAAAAAATAAACTAACAATTGCATTTCTTTTATTCAATCTAATTAGTATTAAATCCATAAGTTCTATTTTGATTAAGCGAATCATAATCATACATTTAAATATACATAGAACACACATACACACATAGGAATGCACACTCTCTTACATATCATATATAAAGTAATGGTATTAACTATTGCGTAAGTTAATTTCTAAATCAAGAATATTGCGGTAGTAAATACTAAACGAGGTACACACACACACTCACACACACATACACCAACGTACACATACATACTCGTATATATCTATATATATATATATCTGTACAGTGGAGACCTAGCAGTGGGTGCACCGTCTATAACGAATACAAGGAAAGTTATACGTATACGTCCGGCATACCAGTCGATACATCGCTAAGCTACAACGCCAACTCTCGCCAACTGTCCACGCTACAACCACCACATTTAGAACTGGCTCGGGAGGGTGTTGGGGCGGGGGTGTTACTCCGACACAATCGCCGTGAACAATTCCTTCTTAACATCGATAGCCGTCACCCGTCTCAACTCCACATCGGACTGCCGCTCCATCACGGCCGCCGCAGCCTCCTCCTTACCGTTGACCACGTAGGTGAAGCCGGCCTGAAGCCCCGCTAGCCCTACGAACACCGCTATAGGCCAGGCGTAGAACTCCCGCCCCGAGGATGAGGCCCTGGTGAGAGAAAGGTTCACTAGTAGCGTGGCGACGGCCGATACCAGCATCGTGATCACCATTACAGCTAGGGGTATGAGGCTGGCAGACTTCAGGGAGATGGGAGGACTCATTCTGCAGATAGACATGTCTTCTGTAGGTGTGTGTGAAAGTGTGTATAGGTGTGGGTATGTGTGTGTGTATACATTATGCTTTTGTATGCTTTTGTATGCATCTATGCGTATACTATGGGTATTCAATAATTCATGTCGGAATTAATGTATAGAAAATAGTTAATAATAGACAAATATTAAATAATACATTTGTTTTAAAAATTATATATATATATATATATATTATAATACATAATTATAATACATATACACTAACATAAACTTATATATTATATATTCTATGAGTGTATATATATATATATATATATTTAGGAGTGCATATATAAAAACTGCATACTATTAAATTAATATATTGATCAAATTAACATCCAAAAACTTAAATAAAATATATTTAGTAAAAATAGTACACTCTGATATGAATAAATTCTAAATAAAGACCTATCAATAATAATAAAATAATAAAGTACTGTATGAAGTAGGTTACACGACACCCATAGACATTAGAGTGAGACCTCACTCAATATATATGACGACACTCTATGCAATACTTATGAACACTACCTGTGCAGTGAGGGGTATCATGCTTATCAACATGTACTAGTAGTAGTACCCCATGGGTGAGACCCACCCCATGGGTATCCGTGTGAGTCACCATTCTGTAATAGTCTTAGAGCTAGTTTCTCTCTAGCTCTATGGTAATAGTGGACGGGCTTAGCTGTCGGTTCCTTGTCACACGCGCATACGCATGCATCCACACATGTGTGTGTAGGCATGCCTGCACATATGTATGTTCGCGCGTGCATGTATCAGTAAGTACATGTATGTATGCGGCACGAGCACTCGTACAAGAGACTATTAGCTAGAAAGCACTTGCGTTAAGCAAACACCCAGATATATCAACATCGTAAGTTTACCCCTAAACAATATACATCATATTATTTCACGACACACACACACACACACATATATATATATATATATATATATAGAGTTGTGTACTCAATAATTTCCGAAGTAAATATAATACACTTAGGAAAATTTGTTTATCTCAATAATTTAAAGATTAGTATTTCCATCTAATGAAATTATTGTTGACATAAATATATATATATATATATATATATATATATATATATATAGAATTAATAAATTTAAAGATATATTATTAACATTTATAATCTATAAATATAATATATATATTGTATAACAAAATTATATATAATATATATAAAATAATGATTTATTTTTATTTCAAAAAGCCATATAATTAATTTGTATTGTTACATTTCATAGGTTATATAGATATTTTCAATATGCATTATATTTTATATTAAAAATGATTATTTTATAATAAAATATGTTATCATAATGAAATAATATATCAGCATGGATTGCCACCTACTGGGTGGCACTTAGTGATCATATATTCAACAAGTCAATAACTTGCTATCAAGGTATATATATGGACAGCAACATGTTTACCAAGCATCAACTTTGCATACTACCCATAGAACAAGAAAAAGATGTTTCTCTCTCTATGATACTATCCTTTAGTAATACAACAATGGTAATGTTAGTCCTATGATCAGTGTAAGGCTTATGTAAGGCTTACACTGTAAGCTACTATATACAATAAGAGTTAATTTATATGTTTGGTCTGAAACAGTATGATATGGTATCTTGAAGGGGTGTATCGGTATAGTGTGTGGTATAGGGATAATGTTAAGGGCAGTAGTAAAATGGTGTGCTTTATTTTAGCCCTTACCTATATTTATATATATATATATATATATTTAACTGCCCGTGTGGCCTAGTGGATAAGGCGTCAGACACACAAGCAGTAGGACACGGGTTCGAACCTCGTCTGGACCATTAATTAATTTTATAAAATGGGTCTTAAAATATTATTTAGAAGTGATCTTTTATAATTATGTATAAATAAATGATCGGCTCTCGTTAAAACCACGGATGCCTTAACATGGGAGCGGCTTCGAAGGGACATTATAATGTCTATAGAGCCATATATGGTTATAAGTGAAATCTTCATCTAAGTTCCTGGATGGGGTGAAAGGACTTCACAAAATAAAAATAACAATAACAATAACAATAACAATAACAATATATATATATATATACCCATAGGTTGACATACCTACATGATGATGGGGAGAATACCTAATAATCAGCCATGGATACCACTACTGATAGCGAGACTGTTGTTGTTGTGTACACTACTATGTCGTGGGTTGGGGTGGAGAACTACCCGATTAACATTCAGCTGGTGATTGATAGGTCGGCTGTAGGCTGATGTAAACAATAGACAACTATGCATGAACAATACAACTAGGCGTATTGATTGCGATGTAGAGCTTTTGTGTATTTTTTAATCATATGCGATCGATTACTCATCAATGATGACTCATCATCGATAAATTATCTATTATTATTCATTATGATATATATAATAATATATAGTTTATTAGGTAAACAAAAAAAATAGATAAACAAAAATATGGAAGAAAAAGTAGATACGAATTGATACTCAAATCGACATGGTACACCCATTAACATTGGGTTTACATTTAATAACAAAACGCCTTGGTTTATTCATGCCGAACTGATATAATATAATAATACTAATATAATATTAATATATATATATATATATATATATATATACATTTATTAACATATGTATATTGTATTGAACATATGTATTAATATATTATGGTATATAATTAAAAAAAATTAAATCTAATTCATCATGTTATTTATTATTTTAAAACTTCATAAAATTAGTTAAAATAATGTTATTTGTGGAAATTTGAGATTCTATCTACTAAATTATTAAATTGATTTTATAAAAGAGCTGAATAGTGTGGTACATATATTTCTGCGTATTCACACAAAGATTTTCCGAAGGAAACTTTGGAAAATCCTCAATTCACATTATGTGAAATTTTAATTTGTATAATAAATATAAACTTTTAGTCATTTAAATCGATATAAAGTTTACTCTACAATACACGTATCTTCAATGGTAAATTATGGCTATATCTAACCAACTACACCCTTACATTCCTGATTCCATGTTTGTAATCTCCACAAATATCATGTATTAATACAAATGTAATGAAATAGAATTTAGTGTTTTTAATTTATTACTGTAATCATTTATAGATTAAAATAGCTCATTAAAATATGATATTCATATTAATAATTGTATGATATATTCCAATGGATAATAAGATATAATGAAAGATTATATGACTTAATAATATAAATACTTATATGAAAGCAAATATTATTGAATATTAGTGCTATAAAATTTCAAATACATGGTTGTTCTCGAGAACTTCAAAACTTAAAATTGTTGTTCTTGAGAACTTCAAATATTAAAAAAAATATCAAGTTCTCGAGAATTTCAAATCTCTCATATTTAGGTATGTTCTCTAGAACTTCAAATCTTTTAATAATATTTTAAAATAAGTTAACGAAGACAAAAATGAGATATTAATTAATTAATTATTATTAGTAATAAATAAATTAATAAATAATTATTATTAATTAATAATAATAATAATTAATTTAATAATAATTATTAATTAATAAATTATAATAAAATAATTAATGATTATTAAAATAATATATAATAATAATAATTGATAAATAATTATTAATTAATAAATTATAATTGAATAGTTAACAATAAATAATTATTAATTACTTATTGAATATTTTACTATTCTAATAATCCTATATATCAGTGTATACTATATACACTGTATAGTATTTACTATATACTATATACTATATATATACACCATATATGGGGTATAATATACACTGTATAATACAGTGTATATACTATATACACCATAGCATATATATATTAATGCTATAGAAGGTTAAATATAAATATTATATTTAGCATATATATATACTATAGTGTAAAATATTTATTTAAAATGTATTTGTAGACAAATATAGTTTTAAACGGTTTATGAATTAACATTTTTATATATTATTACAGAGTATAAGTCATTTCAACTTAATCTATAGATTATAATGGTATTCTTTCAGGAATATTCAGAATATAGGTATTTATTTTTAAATATTGTTATTAATGGATAATAAATCAAGGACACAGTATCCTTGATAACATTATTCTATTTTAAATATGTTATCATATTTGTGGCATAACTGATAATAAAATTAAGAGTAAACTCTATGGTATACATTTTAATGGATATTTTAAAATAGTTAAAAGAAACTTATTACATAATTATGTTAATCGATCGTTACCCGAACAATTACCCGACATGATACCCGAACTGAAACTAAATTTAAAATAAAGATTTGACCATCACATCTTTCCAAATACCACGCAAATTAAAGATTTTAACCGAACCGGAAAAAAAGATTTGAGATTTGATATTTGATATTTTCAGCACTACTGAATATATACTAAATAAATAGATTAGTAATATTAATTATATTAAGAGGCATACATATATAATTTAAAATTAGTACAATTATTACTGAATAAATAAGTTATATAATGATATGTAATCATTTAGGTGGTAGTTAAACTCATTCAATAAATAATATTTAAATATATTATAACATATATATTATAAAGTTATTTCAATGAATTTCAATGAGTACTCTGTTCTTATCTGTAAAGTATCTATTACTATAATGTTATATAACATATTATGTATGTTATCTATATTTATATATATAGATTATATAATCATAATAGCTATTGATATAAGAAAAATTGTCAATATAAAATAATAAAATGAATTAAAACATTATTTTTATAATATAATAGCTCTTATATAGTATAATATATATATATATATATATATATATATATATATTAATATAGTATCATCAATATATAGTGCAAATATATATATTTATAATATATATATATATATTAGTGTATATATATATTTATAATATATATACACATATATTATATATAATTAATTATTATAAATGTACTCGACTAGTTGAAATGATACCTAAAATAAATAAACTGAAAGTTCACATTATCAGGAGTGAAGGATGACATAGATAACACTACCCCATGTATTAGTTCTGTGGTGGCATTGTATGTATATCGTGTATTATACTTATCGTACATATACGTTTGGTATAACTATAATAAACAATCATACTTATTATATATACAGTAAGGATCTGACTATGGGCAAAAGCAACAGAAAATATTCAAATTATATTGAAGCCCATTAGAAGAAAATATTATATAAATATCATTGTAATTTAACAGAAAAAAAATTAAAATTCTTCTAATAAATATTATTATTATTATTATTATATACACAGAGCAGCTTGGTTATATCACCAGCAAAGGACATATCCTCTCTTAGGTCATATTTTAAGAATGGCGGTATATAAAATATAATAGATAGGCTAGAAATACATTCTAATTCTAATTGGCTTATATCAAGGTTGGTGTTATATGAAGGGTATACTATATATATATATATATATATATATATATATATATATATATATATATATATATATATATACATACAAAATCACTAGGGAGAATATGGTTCAGGTGTGCAGTGAATAAACTTACATACATAACGCGACACAGTTGTGAAGCGAGTTAAACATTAAACACAACTATTTCAACGTTATCTTTATAATTATTATTCTTATCTGAGTTTAACTTTTTGTATGTATTATACATTACCATGAATATCATGATATCAATATCAACATACAAGCATATATATATATGTGTATTTGTATTTAAGTATACACACATAATTTATATAAAAATAAATACATACAGATATATATACATGTATATAAGCTAGGACTCTTAATATAGAATAAAACACGTGTATAAACATGAAATATAATACTATGTTATCAATGTATATATGGTTTACATGTATTCAGTACTATTATAGTGCTACTATAATTACTCTACTATTCACAAACTATGCATACTATGTTTATTATTATTATATTTAGAATGTGAATTGAAATAAAAAAACTTAAAAAAGGAAATTAAATGATGATAATATAAAAGAGAAAGATATACAAAATAAAATAAAATGATAAAATAAAAATTTGCAAAAAAATAATAATGAAAAACTATTATTGGTTGATATTTTAGGTAGCTATATTTAATCGTACTATATTATCTAAAGTATAAATGTGAAATTCTATTGTTATTGTTATTGTTATTGAAATAAAAAAAAGAATGCTAAATTTAAATAAATAAAGAATGATTATTAGATAATTAATAATGAATGATTTATCTTTAGAACAATAATTGAGTGTTTATATAACATTAGTTTTAAACTATAGACAAGTATACAAATAGAATACATATATGAATTAGGTATAAACCTATATGTTTTATATATTTATATGTCTAATCATATACAACATTTTATATTTCCAAATTAGAATTTTTAAATACAATATATAATATAAAGTATAAACATAAAAACTATACATAAACACTACTATAATAAAAAAAATGTACACTAATTGTAAAACGTTTTAATTTCTTTAATTTTTTAATTTCGTATTATTATTTGTTTTTTTCTATAACGTATGTTATCGTTAGCAAATATTTATACTTTATACTTTCGATTATATATTTCAATCAATCAATACATATATAATACATTTATTATATCATTAATATCAATTAACGGTTATCGTAAATTTTATATTCAAGTCGCATGTAAATAGTATATAAGGGCTAGTTAATAATACACACACACACATGTAATAATTGTAAAACGATAACCGAAAGTGTATACCACAATAACAAAACATTCGGGCATTCCCAGTAGCTAAGGGAAAGTCTATATTAAAGATACTCAGCGTGGATATATTGATCTCTATGATGATACTATAAGTGTAACGTATAGTAAAGTAATATTACGTTTTAGTCTATATTAACACAATGATGGACACAACCACATGACTATAGTCTGTATACAGATATCCAATAAAATTGGAAAAGGGTCGACTGAAAATCACAAAAAGGTCTTTCGGGATTGCTGCGGCCTCAGTGTGGAATAATCTAACTCTGGTGATGAGAAGTTATCCTTCAGTTTCAATCTTACGTAACAGACTGAATAAACTAATTTTTTATAATTATTTTTTTAATATTATTATTCGATAACACAGTAAATTGTTTCTGTTTTTATTTAAGTATCTAAATTAACTATTATTATAATTATTACTACTATTATTATTATTATTATTGCAGAAATAGAAATATAATCCAGATCATAGATGAACTAACACATGAGTGGAGTCATATGTTGGTTGGGTCTAGGGATGTAAATGATGCCGAGCTTTTGATGCTGAGCCGAGACTATTGGTTTTTGATGCCGAGCCGAGACTTTCATTTTCGGAAAAAAAACGAGCCCATGCCGAGCCGAGACTTTAGTCAAACGAGCCGAGACTCTAGTCAAACGATCCCGAGCCGAGATGAGACTCTTACAAAACATAATCGAGCCGAAATGATGTTTTTTGGAAGTTACATTTTAAACATAATTTTATATATTTATCCATATTTTTATTAATATTTCCTATTTTATGTGATATAATATTAATTCTGTACTCTATGACTTGAATATGGCTTTATTAATTTCGCGAGCTATGTTGGTGTCTTGTGATGATATGCAAAATGTGTAGTTACCAGTAATTTATAAATAATGTGGAAATTAATTGATAGTAGGTGTTGTTGTCGCATCAGTTCAGTTATTCTGATCGTTTATTGATCTTGGTGTTAATTTATATATTACGCGAATGACGATCGAATTATTTTATTTAATGGCATTAACTGATAAGGAGGTAAATTAATTACAAATATGTTACAAATTGTAACTTACAATAGTCCAATAAAGATTTGATTTAGCAATTTACATGTATTACAATTTATATTTGTTCTTATAATTCTAATATTATGCAATTGATAGTTGGCTGATTTGACTTTTTTTGTTTATGAAAATATTAAGATTCTTATCAATTAACACTCCTGGTAGTTATTGATGATACTTATCTGATAGTTTGTATTGTAATGCAATTATTTTCGTTTGATATACAAAACAATGATTCTGGTAACTGACACAAAAACTATATTGAGTTTATGAAAACTGAGACTAACACTTGAATGATGCCTTTAATAAGCATGAGTTAATAGCAATGCATTTTATAGAGATTGAGACTGCATCGATGCTTTAGGTAACCCATTCTGATACTTAACGATGCTATTGTTATTTACATTGAGACTGCATCGATGCTTTGGGTAACTGAGACTGAGACTGCATCATGCTTTAGGTGACCGAGACTGAGACTGCATCGATGCTTTGGGTAACCGAGACTGAGACTGCATCATGCTTTAGATTTGAGCATCATTTACATCCCTAGTTGGGTCTATGCTCACTATAGGCTAGTAGGTTATTGTTCCCTTTATAAATGTAATAATATGAATTCATATTCATAGAATTATGTATCGTAATACTACTATGGAGAACATAAGTCTGCACTAGTGATGGTTATGCTGCTGAGCTTTTTAATGGCGATCACAGACTTTTGGTTATTGATGCCGAGCCGAGACTTTCATTTTCAGAAAAAAGTAGCCCGAGCTTAGCCGAGACTCTAGCCAAACGAGCCTGAGCCAAATTGAGACTTTAGATAGCTGAGACTGACAGAGTATCGATGCTAGATTCGATCATTATGTTATATTAATCTGCAATATGGCATAGTACTATTCTGCGCAGTAAACATTACATAAATAGGCATACTAATGTGTGAATAATACTACCAAGGACAAGACGGCAGCAACGTTATACCTCCTATAATAATAACCTTTTTAGTTCACAATATTTACTTATATTTATTAATTTTACGGATACAAGAGATATTTATTTATTTGCGAATTAAAATGTATTGATTTATTTATAGATACATATATTTGTTGTTCTATATCGTTCGTCGAAAATCTAAATAACAACTATTACATTATTTTACAATTTAGATTAAATAATATTTAAAACGTCAATTTAAAATCGAGTTTAATGCTTTGATTTGAATATTAAATTCAAATATTTATTCCCATTCAATAAATAAGTGTAAAATGAAACTTTCCAATAATATAAGTAAAAGTAAAAATAATATTCCTATCCTTGATAGAACAATAGCAGTATTAAAAAATGAAATGTTAACACTAATAAATATAACTAAATACTATGAAATAATCCACCATACAATTGTATGTAAATAAGTTGTTATGCTCACAAAATACTATTAAATTTTAATTTCATTAAGAGTAAATAAATTGTCAATTATAGGTAGACTTTTAAATAAAAATGTTCAAATGGAATCATATATATATATATATATATATATATGAATATATATAAACGAATTAATTATTATAAGTATACCCTTACTTATTGTATACGTGTACGTACATTATATCGAATGCGTCTATTATTTAGATTAGTCATCAATGTCGATGACGACCGCACTAATGATGAAAATGACTCATCTTATTCCTCTTCGCAAATGTATATAATATATAAATGGAGAGGTATACCCGTAATGAATTATACATAATTCATAGGGAGTTCTTCGTGATATATTTTAAAGACTCTTTGTGCCATAGAAATAAAGCGTCTATAGTAGAAACAAAAAACAATATAACGGAACATAAATGAAAATAATATAACTAATAATAATGAACAATAGGAATACAGAAAGTACTCAACATTAATATAAATAGTAAATAAAATTATGAATAGTGATATAAATAGTGATAAAAATAGTGATCAGGGAAATGCAATAGTAAATAGATATGTTTTTAATAGAGATTTAAATAAGTTGGTTTATTGAGTGGAGCGTAGTTTATGTGGTAGTTTATTCCATAGATAAGGGGCCGATGTGTGCCAAGCACGAATATTAGTGGTATGTAGATTAAGCTTAGAGGGTATATGTAGAAGGTAAGAAGTAGTATAATGGAGAGAGATAGTATGAGTGGGAATAGAGATTAAGGAAGATAGATATTCAGGTCGGTTATGGGGAAGAGAGTTATGAGTTAGTAGAAGAACTTTATATATAATTCTAAATTTTATTTGTAGCCAATACAATCTCTTTAAATATGGACAAATATATATTTAAGAAAAGCAATTCATTTTAAAAATTCATCATACTAACGGAGAGAGATAGTATGAGTGGGAATATAGATTAAGTAAGATAGATATGCAGGTCGATTATGGTGAAGAGAGTTATGAGTTAGTAAAAGAACTTTATATATAATTCTAAATTGTATTGGTAGCCAATGCAATCTCTTTAAGGGGATGGCACACGACGCCCGCCTCCCTATGTATAGAGATAGCAAATAATGGGTCTACGCAAAACTAGGCGCGCAGATTTCTATTCATTGAATTGAGCTAATTTTTGTTATATTCTATTCATTAAATGTATACACATACTATTACAGGACGTAATTTTTATAATATATATTATATAACATATATATTTATATGCACACATTATAATTTTTTAATTTACGGAATTTCTATAGAAATTGTTATTTTTTGCAACTATACATATACAAATTTAGAAAATTACGCCTGTAATAGTATTCATATATATGTTATTTATATAATGAAATAAAAATTAGTAGAAAACATATACTAGTTTTTGTTATACCTAAATTTATACACACATACCTAGCGCGAAATAATTATTCTGAGAAAACAGCATTTGAAAGTTGAAAGTATACATATCTATTGATAATATAGCAATTTAGAAATCAATTTTATGGCATTTCTAGATTGAATTCACAGCTGATATTTATACAGATACTAAAACACACTACATTTATTAATATTATGGAATAAAAAATAAATACAAAATAATTTTTTTTTATCATTTTGAACACTGGGACATCCCCTTAAATATGGACAAATATATATTTAAGAAAAGCAATTAATTTTAAAAATTCATCATACTAACGCATTCTGTAGTATTTGTAATTTTTTAATTTGATAGCCAGGTAAGGAGAAAAGGAGAATATTGCAGTAATTAAAAAGCATTAATATAAAAGATGAGGCGAGAGTTATAGAAACACTTAGGGAGATGGAGTTACGGATTAGACGGAAAGTGTGAAGATGAAAGTTTATAGAGCAAAGAATATTTGAGATGTGGCGATGAAAAGATAGAGAACTGTCGAAATAAACACCAAGATATTTAACATTATCAGAATATAATATATTATGATTGTTAACCATGATAAAAGGTGGGACTGTTAATGGGCATTTGGGAGAAGGGAGTTGAAGAAATATGGTTTCTGTTTTATTGGGATTCAGTGATAGAGAGTTATTTGAAAGCCAATTATGTATAGATTTAATACAGTTAGACTTAAGATTTTGACCAAAATTGATATCAGAAGTGCATTTTACGTTAAGTTGTATATCATCTGCGTATGAGTGAAATGATATAAGGGGAAATTTAGAAATTATATTAAAAATATTAAGTAGATAAATATTAAAAAGAATCGGTCCTAATACTGATCCTTGGGGGACTCCGTAAAGAATATTTCTTGGAGATGATATGTGTCCATTGATAAAAATAGAAGAAGTACGGTCGGAAATGTATGACGTTAACCCTTTAAAATGCATTACCGACGATACCAATATTATCGTGATATGAAAAGACTATGGTCAATTGTATCAAATGCTGCGATTAGATCAAGTAGAACAATAATTGTTCCATATGTATTATTAAGGTCACATAAGATATTTGTTGTTATCCTGGTATATACCCTGGTATATATTTGAAAAGTTGTAGTAATATCATGTAATTATAAGTATGTAGATTTGTTTGTAATAAATATATAATAATAATACTCAGAGTTGGCTTAAAGCCTAGATGGATGAAAAAGCAAAAGCTTGTCTGGTCATTCACCTATTTACGAAATTACGAGAAGTATATTAGTAAACGATAATATATAAATAAAATATATAAATAAAAATAAATAAATAAAAATATATAAAAATATAATATTTTATTAAAAATGTATTACATAAAGTGTATATAATATAAAATATTACAAACAATCAATCTATAATACTATTAAATTAAATATAAATGAAATAAACATAATTTTTTTTTAAATAAACACAAATTTAAAAAAATTTAAAACAATAATAGATATAAGGCTGCTATTAAGTACAACAAAGGATAATACCATTGCCACCGAGTATACCCAGGATGCGTAGAACATCAACTTTCAAGTAAGGGTGCTCAAATCCTATATCATTAGGGATTACACCATTGCCAGAGGTGTAAACGCTGATATCCTTATTCCCCGATGCATACTATACATCCCTAATACACCCAATGACTCAAGCATATCCAATCATGTACCCAAACACACCCATATATACTAATATATACTAATATATAATAAAACAAAAAAACAAAAATTATACATTATAATGATAAATATAAAAATTATATAAATTAAATTAGAAATTAAAAAAAGAAAATAATTAATAGTAAACTACAATAATTTTAAAATAATATTAAAAAATATTTCTCGTAATCTCTCTCATCATGTATAAAACATAAATATAAATTGTAAAATACTAGATAACTTATAATAACAAATAGTAAGTAACATAATGCATAACTGTAATATATCCTACATATATATAATATTATATAAATTAATATATAATATACATGGAATAAAAATAAATCATAGATATATAGAAAACATATAATATATAGAATAAATCAAGAAAAATATTACCATAATAAAAAAATAATAAAAAAAACATTTTTTTAAATCAAAAAAAAAATAGATTATATATTTTTCAGTAGAAATATTATTATGCATGCCACCTAAAAAAGCGAATATTATTTAATTATAAAAAATATAATTAAAAATAAATATTAAAATGTTATAAATAAAATGATATCTTTAGTTATAGTTGTATAAAAGTTAAAGTAAAAATAAAAGTTCATAATATGTAATGTAAAAATGTATGTGTAATTATATAAAATATATATCATTAGTCAATTAGATGAAAATGATAATAAAGTAGAATAAAAGTAAGTGTATATACAAAATATAATATAATAATTTTTTAATTTGTAAAATTTAACATTAGTCAATAAAATAAAATTGTTAATAAAAGTATATCATTAGTCTTTATATAAACTTATTAAATATTTTTTATAGTTTTTATTAAATTTATTTGGATTATTATTGTATTTCAGATTTATGTTTAGGTTATTCTATAATTTTGGTCCAACATTAGTCAAACAAAAAGCTTTTCGATCTGTTCTGACTTTTATTCTATAAAATAGATTTTTATTATAAGTTTTTATTTTATATAATTTCTGTAAATTTATAGGCAACATTTTATTATTTGCACTGTTCATAAATTTAGCTGTATTATATTTCACAATATCACTACATTTTAAAATGTCGAATGTTGAATGAAATTTATTATAATTAGAACTATTATACTGTGTACCTAATATGCATTTTAATGCTCGTTTTTTTTGTATAATATTTATTTTTAATAAACTAGACACAAAAGTATTTCCCCATATATGAACACAATAATTTAGGTGTGAATAAAAAAAAGAATTATATAGTAAAATTAATGTTTTTATATCGAATTTATGTTTTACTTTATTTAAAATAGCGATTGCTCTACAAAGTTTTTTTGCTACATAATTTATTTGTTTTTTCCAATTAAGCTTGTCGTAAATATATACACCTAAAAATTGTATATCAGTTACTTGTTTTAATTTAATATTATTAATATATAAATTTAAGTTTATATTTTCATTTTTATTTCTGATATTAAAAAGTAAGACATTAGTTTTATTGATATTTATAGATAATTTATTTAAATTAAGCCATTTAAATAATTTATTTATATCTGTTTGCATTTTATCTTTAAGATTTAAAATTGTTTTATCATAAAATATTAAGTTTGTATCATCTGCGAATAAAATAGGTTTAAAATTATTTGAAATTTTCGGTGAGTCATTAATATATAAAATAAATAAAAGTGGTCCAAGAACAGATCCTTGTATAACTCCACATGTAATATTATTATAATTTGATTTTGACCATTTTGGGATACATATTGTTCCCTTTCAGATAAATAACTTTTTATTAAATCAAAAGCTGTACCTCTAATTCCATATATAAAAAGTTTATTTAACAATATGGTATGATCTAGTGTATCGAATGCTTTTCGTAGATGTATTGAAATAATTGCACATTTTTGTAATAATTCCAATTTATCACTTATGATCTCAATTGTTTCAGAAATAACATCTGCTGTTGAAATATTATTTCTGAAACCATATTGACACTCATTAATTATGTTGTGTTTATTTATGAAGTTCAAGATAAGATTTTTTATCAATCTTTCTAATATCTTAGATAATTGTGGGAGTAACGATATAGGTCTATAGTTCTCTGGTTTTTTTCTATCTCCTTTTTCTATATATATATATATATATATATATATATATATATATATATATAGGGTTTATACTTATAAGTAATTAGTATTATAAGTTTTGAATTTAATAGTCTTCAATGTATAATGAATGTCTATCGAAAAACCTATGTCATGGTTACAATGATTTTGTTTGTTACGATTTTAAATGCAGTCTACTTTTGATTGACAGTTTATTTTAATTTTAACCCGGTTTAATCCCACATAATTCATGATGGTGTATCGCAAATATCATTATATCATTATTATAATAATAGAGAAATACAATCATTTATAAGTTATAAATTAATACTCGTAAAATGATACCATTTACCATAATTATTATAATCTGATGCATATAAATTAATCTTTACTGGCTCAACTCAGATCATTTATATCAGACCATGAAATTTGTTTTAAATAATGTATATATATATATATATATATATATATATATATATAATAGCTGCATCTGTTAGTGAATTATATCGTTATAGAATTACATAATATATATATATATATTTATATATATATGACAATATTTAATATTATTTTGAAGACACTTAGGAAGAACAATACACATATATAATATAAACAACACAAGAATATAGAACAAAAATTCTTCTAATAAATTAGTATAATTATTATATATATATATATATATATATATATATATATATATATTTAATAAACACATATAGTTACTATATATGTATATGAATTATATACTATATTATTATATATTATAATAATAATTATATACATATATAAAAATAGTGGATAATTAAAATAATCAGTATATAATATACTATATTCATTTAACACTAAAATAATATTAAATATTATATTTAATATAAATAAAATGTAATATATCACTGGGATCAAAAGAACATTACGATCAACGGACATTTTCAACGGACATCTATGTCCGTTGAATGTCCGCTATTGTCCGTTAGTGTCCGTTAGTGTCCGAAAATGTCCGTACTATTATATACTATTCTATGTCTATTTATACGTGTCCGTTGATCGTAATGTTACTCTTATATACTATTCTATATATATTTATACGTGTCCGTTGATCGTAATGTTACTCTTATATATTATTCTACGTATATTTATACGTGTCCGTTTATCGTAATGTTACTCTTATATATTATTCTACGTATATTTATACGTGTCCGTTGATCGTAATGTTACTCTTATATACTATTCTACGTATATTTATACGTGTCCGTTGATCGTAATGTTACTCTTATATACTATTCTATATATATTTATACGTGTCCGTTGATCGTAATGTTACTCTTATATACTATTCTACGTATATTTATACGTGTCCGTTGATCGTAATGTTACTCTTATATACTATTCTACGTATATTTATACGTGTCCGTTGATCGTAATGTTACTCTTATATACTATTCTATATATATTTATACGTGTCCGTTGATCGTAATGTTACTCTTATATACTATTCTATATATATTTATACGTGTCCGTTGATCGTAATGTTACTCTTATATACTATTCTACGTATATTTATACGTGTCCGTTGATCGTAATGTTACTCTTATATACTATTCTACGTATATTTATACGTGTCCGTTGATCGTAATGTTACTCTTATATACTATTCTATATATATTTATACGTGTCCGTTGATCGTAATGTTACTCTTATATACTATTCTATATATATTTATACGTGTCCGTTGATCGTAATGTTACTCTTATATACTATTCTATATATATTTATACGTGTCCGTTGATCGTAATGTTACTCTTATATACTATTCTATATATATTTATACGTGTCCGTTGATCGTAATGTTACTCTTATATACTATTCTACGTATATTTATACGTGTCCGTTGATCGTAATGTTACTCTTATATACTATTCTATATATATTTATACGTGTCCGTTGATCGTAATGTTACTCTTATATACTATTCTACGTATATTTATACGTGTCCGTTGATCGTAATGTTACTCTTATATATTATTCTACGTATATTTATACGTGTCCGTTTATCGTAATGTTACTCTTATATATTATTCTACGTATATTTATACGTGTCCGTTGATCGTAATGTTACTCTTATATACTATTCTACGTATATTTATACGTGTCCGTTGATCGTAATGTTACTCTTATATACTATTCTACGTATATTTATACGTGTCCGTTGATCGTAATGTTACTCTTATATACTATTCTACGTATAATTATACGTGTCCGTTGATCGTAATGTTACTCTTATATACTATTCTACGTATATTTATACGTGTCCGTTGATCGTAATGTTACTCTTATATACTATTCTACGTATATTTATACGTGTCCGTTGATCGTAATGTTACTCTTATATACTATTCTATATATATTTATACGTGTCCGTTGATCGTAATGTTACTCTTATATACTATTCTATATATATTTATACGTGTCCGTTGATCGTAATGTTACTCTTATATACTATTCTATATATATTTATACGTGTCCGTTGATCGTAATGTTACTCTTATATACTATTCTATATATATTTATACGTGTCCGTTGATCGTAATGTTACTCTTATATACTATTCTACGTATATTTATACGTGTCCGTTGATCGTAATGTTACTCTTATATACTATTCTACGTATATTTATACGTGTCCGTTGATCGTAATGTTACTCTTATATACTATTCTATATATATTTATACGTGTCCGTTGATCGTAATGTTACTCTTATATATTATTCTACGTATATTTATACGTGTCCGTTGATCGTAATGTTACTCTTATATATTATTCTACGTATATTTATACGTGTCCGTTTATCGTAATGTTACTCTTATATATTATTCTACGTATATTTATACGTGTCCGTTGATCGTAATGTTACTCTTATATACTATTCTACGTATAATTATACGTGTCCGTTGATCGTAATGTTACTCTTATATACTATTCTACGTATAATTATACGTGTCCGTTGATCGTAATGTTACTCTTATATACTATTCTACGTATATTTATACGTGTCCGTTGATCGTAATGTTACGCTTATATACTATTCTACGTATAATTATACGTGTCCGTTGATCGTAATGTTACTCTTATATACTATTCTACGTATATTTATACGTGTCCGTTGATCGTAATGTTACTCTTATATACTATTCTACGTATATTTATACGTGTCCGTTGATCGTAATGTTACTCTTATATACTATTCTACGTATAATTATACGTGTCCGTTGATCGTAATGTTACTCTTATATACTATTCTACGTATATTTATACGTGTCCGTTGATCGTAATGTTACTCTTATATACTATTCTACGTATATTTATACGTGTCCGTTGATCGTAATGTTACTCTTATATACTATTCTACGTATAATTATACGTGTCCGTTGATCGTAATGTTACTCTTATATACTATTCTACGTATAATTATACGTGTCCGTTGATCGTAATGTTACTCTTATATACTATTCTACGTATATTTATACGTGTCCGTTGATCGTAATGTTACTCTTATATACTATTCTACGTATATTTATACGTGTCCGTTGATCGTAATGTTACTCTTATAAACTATTATATGTACCCAGTAAACATTTTCAAGATAGACTGCTTTAATAAATAACTATTAAAATCTGCTATAATATATATAAAGCAGAATTATAGCAGATTTTAATAGTTATTTATTAAAGCAGTCTATCTTGAAAATGTTTACTGGGTACATATAATAGTTTATAAGAGTAACATTACGATCAACGGACACGTATAAATATACGTAGAATAATATATAAGAGTAACATTACGATCAACGGACACGTATAATTATACGTAGAATAGTATATAAGAGTAACATTACGATCAACGGACACGTATAAATATACGTAGAATAGTATATAAGAGTAACATTACGATCAACGGACACGTATAAATATACGTAGAATAGTATATAAGAGTAACATTACGATCAACGGACACGTATAAATATACGTAGAATAATATATAAGAGTAACATTACGATAAACGGACACGTATAAATATACGTAGAATAATATATAAGAGTAACATTACGATCAACGGACACGTATAAATATACGTAGAATAATATATAAGAGTAACATTACGATCAACGGACACGTATAAATATATATAGAATAGTATATAAGAGTAACATTACGATCAACGGACACGTATAAATATACGTAGAATAGTATATAAGAGTAACATTACGATCAACGGACACGTATAAATATACGTAGAATAGTATATAAGAGTAACATTACTATCAACGGACACGTATAATTATACGTAGAATAGTATATAAGAGAACATTACGATCAACGGACACGTATAAATATACGTAGAATAGTATATAAGAGTAACATTACGATCAACGGACACGTATAAATATACGTAGAATAGTATATAAGAGTAACATTACGATCAACGGACACGTATAAATATACGTAGAATAGTATATAAGAGTAACATTACGATCAACGGACACGTATAATTATACGTAGAATAGTATATAAGAGTAACATTACGATCAACGGACACGTATAAATATACGTAGAATAATATATAAGAGTAACATTACGATAAACGGACACGTATAAATATACGTAGAATAGTATATAAGAGTAACATTACGATCAACGGACACGTATAAATATACGTAGAATAATATATAAGAGTAACATTACGATAAACGGACACGTATAAATAGACGTAGAATAGTATATAATAGTACGGACATTTTCGGACACTAGCGGACACTAACGGACAATAGCGGACATTCAACGGACATAGATGTCCGTTGAAAATGTCCGTTGATCGTAATGTTCTTTTGATCCTATCACTGCTATTATATACAACTTATATGTGCCAGTTTTCGTACGGAACCCATTTATACATATAATTCTTTTATTATAAACTTTATAATAAAGTTTATAATAAATACTTATTAAATACTTAATAATTATTTATAATTAAAAATTGATTACAATATATAAGAAGATAACATTATAATTCATAAGTAGTATGATACCATAAATAAAATATAAGTTATTATAATATAATAATTATTTAGTTCATATAATAGACAAACCTTATGAATTTACTATATAAATTACAATTATAAATTTGTATATTTAAAAAATAATTAAAATTAATTTTTGAATTATTATCGTTTTATTTGTATTATAGATGGCGATACTATATATCAACTTTATTATAGGATAAACCATGGCCTCTTTTAGCTTTGAAGTTAAAAGAGGTTATGGATAAACTCTTTCTAGTGCATAGAGCTAGAAAGAAAATTATCTAGCATATTTAGTTCTAGTGCATATTTTACCCCTAATAAAGTATTTGACCTAATATTATATAACATAGAAATATATGTTCTAATTTGATGATATAGCTACCAGAACTGATGTTCATTGCATATCTTCATTTATATTTGATTGTCAGAGGATGTATCCTCTGGATATCCATCCATGGATATCCATGGATATTTTATGTTGATATACTGAGATTGTTTAGGAAAGATTATTGTATTATTATGTATATATAATATATAATTATTATAGTATATTATAATAATATACTATATTATATATGGCAAATATATATATAATATATATATATATATAAATATATATATATATATATGGAGTTTTACAAGGGGACACTCTACCACCTTATCTATTTATTATTATATTATATTATGCACTTAGAAAAGCAATCAATAGACGTGAATAGGAATTGGGATTAACCATTGTCATCCGCAGAAGTCGAAGATTGTATCCAACTGTTCTAACATATTTGGATTTTGCTGATGATATATACTTATTAAATACTACTGTAACATTGTATACGGTATTGAAATGTTTTCTAGAGAGCGATTTTCTATAAAGTTGCAGTAACTCCATTTAAAGTTACTATAGTATATATATATATATATATATATATATATATATATATATATTTCCGGCAAGTTGTCGGAAAGTAAGGGGGTAAGTTTATTATACCTATACCTATCCCTTTCTAGCAAACATTTCCGGACATCATTTCCGGAAATATTGGTAGTGGGATACCCCCTTAAATTATCAGTAATAGCTTCTAATAACTCATCTAAAATCTCAAAAGAATAATTTATTGAGATCCATCTAGATTTGCAGAAATTTACCAGATTCTTATAAGATATAAATATATTTATTGATTTTGAAAATATATTTGAATATAAGCTCGATAACATATTGTCTTTTTGTAGAATTTATGAAGAATTTGGAGGAAAGTAACCGAAAACGGACAGTGCCCGAATACGGACACTTTCGGTATCTCAGAAACTATAAATCCTACAAAAAAAAATGTTAATGATTAAAATATTCATAAATATATTTAGGATATTTATATATATATATAATTATCCTAAAAAAGTATTTTTTATTTTTAATTATTCAAAATATTGCTGATATATCCAATAAATTTGTTATTACGTTTTTAAATTTATGAAAAAAATGTCAACTTAAAACCCTCTCAAGAATATAAATGTAGCGATATAAAATATAACACTAAATATAGTAATATAGTATATAATAATATATTATTAAAAAATAAAGCATTCTAAAAATGTTATTAAATATAATTTTTATATTTGTTATCAAATATTAATTAAGTTATAAGCATATATCTATAGATGTCATATAGAGCCTCTATAGAGGTCATATACGTCCATAATACGGACACTCTATATGTTTTAATACGGACACCCTATAGGGTGTATACAACCAATCAGCGCGCAGAGTATACGTACATTATGTATGGTACATATATGAACTATTCTGATTTTCTTAAAAACCGCGTGCTTTATAATATTAATAAAGCTAAATATTAATTTGTATTATTTAGATACTTAATTTGTATTATTAATTAAAAAAATAATAAAAATAAATAAATTATTAACTAATTAAATTAGAATAAATTATACATAACATTAATTATAAATACTGTAATTGTAATTTATCTGATTGATTCATAAATAATATATAGTTTATCTAGTGGTATATAGGGTATCCATATTATAAAATAGGGTGTCCGTATTCGGACATGGGTACCGAATACGGACACCCCAGTTATCTATAGAATTAAAATATTAAATAAAATTTAAAAATAACAATAATATCTATAATCATATAATATTAATATATTGTAATTTTTGAATACAAATAATTAGTCATAACATTTTAATACCATTTATTGTTAAAGTGTCCGTATTAGGTTACTTTCTCATACACACTGCTAATACCATTGCCATCATGTTGCGTAATGTATTTAGCTTATATATATATACAATCGCAATATTTAATATGTGAATGACAGTGTATTTAGATATAACTTGCTTGTCGATAAACGTTAATGATGGCAATATTCGCAGATCTAGTAGATCTTTGTCCACGAACATTATTTATATATTACCGTAAACTTCGAAATGTTTTTAGAATTATTCTTACAACTATTATCCACATTCAATATAGGCATATATGCCGGTATACCATATACATTTGTCTTTTATATACAAATTATGAATTTAACGTAATGAAAATGCCCTTTCTTTATTTTATAAATAAGTAAAACAAGGATAGTAATACATATATTAATATATTTAACAATTGTTTCCTTTACTTCATTGATTATAATCAATAATTATTATTATTAATTATTATTCTAAATTTATTATTATTCGTGTATTTATTTATTCATTTGTTTTATTGTATCAACTTGGCGCATATAAACGTCTATAGTTTTCATTTAGTTAATAAATATTTATATTATTATTATATGAATCTAAATACATTTTCCACGTTCAAATAAAAAAGAAAACTTTGCCCGACTTTCCATGGAATAAGATAGGGTATCAGGTGCACCAGATACCCTATCATCAACTTTCGATGACTACTTCCATCACAAGCTCACACGTACTCTCGGCAATCTCCCACCACATACCTCTTTAATAACTTTAATAATTCACTCAACCCGTTCATATCCCGCCTTGTAACACTCGGTGTTCCCCAAGGGTCGGTCCTTGGACCAATACTATATATCATTTAAATAATTCCCCTTCTCCACCTTATCTCGAATTATCCAGTTAGCTTATGTTATTATCGAACCAGATAATATATATATATAAACTAGTTTATTAATAATATAGAATTGATAAGTATATAAAAAGTTAATGAAAATATGAACAATTATGATAGCCTTGAATGTTTACATCCCTGGGTCTAAATATTTAAATGAGTTATCATATGCAACAAATAGTAATCCCCTCTATTAGTTGTAAGCAGACAATAATATAAAATAGTCACGAAACCATTCATTTAAATATATTTTTATTACGAAATTATTTACTTATTATATACGATTTATTCGAAAAGTATTCATCACTAAATATAGACATCATATTTAACGGTTAAAATGCATTAATACAAATGCATACATATATATTATAATTTATATAAAAATAGAATAAATAATTTGAATTTAATTTATATTATATAACTATGCGAATCGGATATTGAAATAATATTATTTAATATTAAGTATATACACAATATATATTAAGTATATACTATTATAATATCCATTATAGTATCCTCATGGGATACATGCCACAAAGGCGTAATACATACTCCTACAATATATATATATATATATATATATATATAGAGGGAGATTAATAATATATCACATGACTCATATGTTACATTACTATACACGTCTTGGAAACGTTCTTGGACTCTTGCTGCACGAATTTACTTTGAAATATCTCGGAACGGCCTGCGAAGTGGTTCAAATAAAGAGATTAGGTTTGAATAGAGGTTCGAGTATGTCTATATATTAGTATACTTGCTCATATTTATATATTGAGCAGTGTTATCAACAATTACATATTGTAATGTAATCACCACGCATATTCATATGATATTAACATAACGCGATGAACGCAATCATACATTGTGTTACGTTTAAGTACACGCAACAATATATTGTTAGAATTCCTATATAGTAAATACATATAGATTTACATATTTATATCGATATTTAAAGTCATTATACGTATTAAATTATACTTCCGGTATAGATTTGATATGTTATCATTTAATGAAGCCATATCAATTATAATTTTAATATAAGGACTTTAAATATTGATATAAATATCTAAATGAGATATCTTGTAATTTGTTTAAAATTTGTTTAAAAATAATCTTGTAAAACAATTATTTTAAAAATTGATTACTTAATTATGTGAAATAATATAACCTAATTATAATTAAAAATATATTTTTCACATAGTGATAATATGTATAACAAGCTGTTAAATTGGATACACGGTTTAGATATATAGTGCAATATATTCTCTTCCTGAAATATTTTACAGATGAAAAACTGTTCGAATTCTTACTAGGGGCGTTCCTATAAAGAGGCGTTCCCGTGGGCGTTGTTATGCGACTTGATTGACATATACGTGACCTTTACGTTCTACCAGCATGTCCGCCACGGACAGATATTCGTAGAAGTCTATTGTGTTGGAGCCATCCACGTCCACTTCGGACAGTGCTTCCTGTAGGGGGCGGTAGTAGTGGTACTATTTGGGGGGGGGGTGTGGTTTTGCTGGAAGGAAAGTTGATCAGATTTACAGACGGACAATCTATAAATTTAAATTTATATAAATATTTGTTTTCATATATAATATTATATATATATATATATATATATATATATATAGATTACTACTTTATATATAATAGCTGAAACTATACTATTATAAGTAGTTACAACAGGAACGCGTTACCCACGTGTATCGTACTACGACGCCCACTACTGACCTGTATTTGAACTGCGGTGAACTCTTGTCCTAGCGTCGAGGACATCGCTAACATCATCTGCGTGGAGTGTGTAGTATATATGTGTGTGTACGTACATTGTCCACGCACTCCTACGTCGTACAATGTACGTTAAGAGTGATCATTGGATAACATTTTTTTTTGATCAGTGATTCTAAGGTAATAAGAGATGTTTTAAGACATTTGCAAAAAAAATTATTCAATTTGGGCTCATATTGACGACACGATAATCCGTTAAAAATTAGTACAAAATTACATTGATAAGTATTATAGAAAAATACATTATAACAACAAATATACGAAAATACATGAAAATGGTTGATACAACTTGATTATTTAAAAAAAATTATCACTAGCTCTCATTCTAGTATATATGATATCTGTTTTCTAAAAAATATCATAAAAAGTGAAAACAAAATGTTGGTTTTTTTTATACCTTTTTGAAAAATATTGATTTTTTCTCAAAAAATATAGTAAAAGTGGTATAAATATTATATTTTTATAAATTAAATATCTTTTTTTTAATTTTACCTTTTATATTATATAGACATATAAATAAATATAAATAAATATATATAATATAACATATATATAAATAAATTGTAAAAAAAAAAAAATTCGTTAATATATTCGAGTTTTAAAAAAAATCCTAGAAATTTAGTTTATTTCATTTCATTTATAGGAAAAAAAATAAAAAATTAATTTTTTTTTATTTTCCATAAATATCTCATTTAGTCTATGTGCTATTAAAATTTCATAATACAAAACAAATTATTAGTAGGTTAAAAGTCACTTTTTAGTAATTTTTAAAATTCCCCATGTTAAATTTCGTATTCTCTCCATGTTAAACTTCTAGGAATTATCGCGAGCCCTAGGATGGTCAGAAATTAATAAAAATTGTTTTGACTTATTTTTATATATTATTTTATAAGTTCCGAGTTGACAAGTATTGGAGGACCCATATTCAGCTGAATGATCACTCTTAATGTATGTGTGTACACGAGTATCATAGTAAGTGTATGTGGTTATGTATGTTTGTGTGTGTGTGTATTTGTGTATTAAAAACCGTGTTAGAATATCGTAATTCTTAAGATAATGTACATCATGACATCATGTCTGCAGAGGTCCCGATGTCGACTCCAAGAAGGAGTTCTCTTGTGTTTATCAAGAACTTAATAAACGATTAATCAAAACACAAGAAAAAAATGTTACTATTTATTTTGTATTGTCCTGGGCCCCTCAGAGTTATTTATAATATGTCTATGACTTCTTGAGAGGTTCATTTGTATCCGCTAGTATTATATGAGTGATTCAATAAATAAATATATATATATATATATATATATACATTACTATCAAGGATATGTCCTTAACTGTATTACATTAAACACACTATTTCAATAACAACCTCCGGTAGGTCTAAACATTCATCGTTATTCGTGTCGAATTTCTTGAAACTCGCCCATTGTTCTTTTATCTACAACGACAATGATACGGGGTCAAATATCAATGCTATTAGGGTAATGTATATATACAAACTATAGTTTAAGTTATCGTAGGATTATTATCATTTTCAAGAAATTATCGTAATAATATTTATTTTTAATAGAAACTTAATTATCACAATTATATTGTATTTAATATATAAAATAATCAAACTATAGTTACAATTCGTTAAATGTGTTATTACTAATAACTTATTAGTACTTTAATTGATCAATATATTGATATAATACCCAAGGAGAGTTATTTTTTAAACTAAAGGTATGAGTATAAAGGGGGATATATCCCACTACTATTATTTCCGGAAATAATGTCCGGAAATGTTTAATAGAAAGTGGTTTTCTAGAAAGTTGTAGTGGGATAATCCCTTTAAAGTTACTATTTTTCCGGAAACTTGCTGGAAATTATACGTTTCCAGTATATATATATATATATATATATATACTTATAAGGGTATATCGGTATCCCATGGGAAAATGAAGAAAGTGCTTTTTTTAGCAAGTTAACGTAGTGCACTACAATTGTAGTTAACTTGCTAGAAATTCACTTTCTAGAAAACATCTACGGACATTATTTCCGGAAATACTGGTAGTGGGATACCCCTTTTAATACCCATATTATAATTATAATATGGGGACATAAAATAACTACTGGTATTTTATATATGAAATTATTTTAATTTTAACATTTTATTAACTATAATGTATACTATATTATATATGGTATACCATACTATTTTATACTGTATATATACCATATAGAGTGTTTTGCGAATATGTTTAACCATAAATAGTATATATATATATATATATATATATATATATACAGAGCTGGGAAGTATCGCCGATACAGTATATATTAAGGCAAAAAATCAGTATCGTAGATACATTTGTATTTGTATTTGTATCCATTATAAAAATGATAAAAGTATTTGTAATCGTATCTATTAGTCATAAATAGTATCTACGATACGTATCTACTAAGACAATTATCTAAATAGATACATTTTATTAAATAATATATAATTTGGACATCATATGTATTTTGTATCAATATTTTATATTATCATATTATAAATTAATTTTAATATATATAAATCATCAATATATTTTTAATCAAATATCTTTTGTAAATATTAATTCATTGTTAATAATTATGATATATCAATTATAGTGATATTATCAAAAACCATTATATACATTTGATGAAAACAAAGACATTATTTATATAATATATTTTATATACTAATTGATTTATAATTCAAAATTATATATTACTTTGAAAGATAAAATAATTTTAATAAATATGATTAATTTAAATAATAATAATTAATAATATATTAATAATTTATTTTTTGTATATTTGATAATTTACTATATTCGTGTTGAACATTCTAAATTAAAGGTCGCTGATTATTTTGAGTTGAAAAATAGTATATTGTAATAATGTATATTTCTCTATAGTATGTAATGGCTCATAGTATAATTTCAGATGAAATAAACTCTGGTATACCAGCGTGTGTACAACCAATGTATACACTAAAAGTTTCATCTTTGGTATCATTAAATGTCATTAAATGTCAACACATTTATTCTATATCATGTATTGAAGAACACGTTATAAGGTGTAAGTATTTAATATGTCCTTTTAAAAGGGATATCCCACAACCAGTTTTTCCGGAAATAATGTCCGGAATTGTTTGATAGAAAGTTATTTTCTAGCAAGTTAACTATAATTTTAGTTACTTGTTACCAGTTACCTAATTCGTTTAAGCACTTCCATCAACTTCTTTATGGAAGTTTTATGACGTGCTTTTTAATGTATTTATTGAGAAAACGGCATGTTTTGATATTTAAATTGAGTATTACAGTTGAGTCAATTGACCGGATATGGTGAAGTAGATCATTCCATATTTTTGGAGCATGAAAGGAGAAAGATTTATGTTGGGCAGATGTTAAATATGATAGAACTGGAGTTTTTAATTTGAATTTGTTTATTTTTTTGCTGTAAATAATGATGTTGGGAGTTAGTAAGTTGTCGAGATAGTCTGGTGTGTTATAGTGAGTAGATAAATGTATGATGAGTGAAATATTATAAATTATACTGAATTTGTTTGGCAGCCAGTGTAAGTTGGTTCTTAGAGGAGATATATGTTGTCTGGAATGTTTATTTATGTTTACAAATATATAAATCGGATAGCTGTGTTTTGAAGGCATTGGAGTTTATTTATTAGATTGTGAGGAGACATATATGTCCCTATATGGATAGGAATTATAGTAATCAATGTGGGGTAGAATGAGGGATGTAGCGAGAAGATTGCAGTATTAAAATTAATGAAGGGTATTATTGTTCGTAAGTTTTGTAGTATGTAGTTAATTGACTATGATAGTGTTTTATTCGGAATTTGAAATTTTAGTGTTGGGTCGATTAATATACCAAGTGTTTTTACTTTATTAGCATAAGAAATACTCAAATTGTTAATTGTAATTTGTGATGGAATGAATATAGTAGTAGATGTTTTAATATGCAATTATTCAGTTTTAAGACAGTTTAGTGATAAGGAGTTTTTGGTGAGCCAGTTATGTATATCAGTAATACAGTTTTTAAGTAAATGTATTTCATTGTTAGGGTCTATCAATCTACAGTGTAATATGTCATATGTATACGAGTGATAGTCGATTATAGATCTATATTGGGGGTATTTGTCAATAATTTTAAATAAGGGAAGTAGATTGATATTGAATAGGAGTGAACCAAGGACAGACCTTGAGGTACTCCATGAGTAACTTTACGAGGTTTATAAATTAGTGAATTTATGCTAATTTCTTAAACAAATGACCAGTTAGGTATGAGATGAACAAATCGAGTGAAGTACCAGATATTCCGATAGAGGATAGTCCATGGATGGGGTACATGCATTTATAAGGATATTATGGTCAAAGGTATAGAAGGCAGCTGATAAATTAAGGAGAATGTAGTGAGTTATCCCATTACTTTCCGACAATTTTCGGGAAATATAGTGACTTAAAAGGGGTCCCACTACAACTTGCTAGAAAATCACTTTCTAGCAAACATTTCGGGATATTATTCCGTGTAATGTACCTTGATATGTACTATCAAATTCGACATCGATGAATATATATATATATATATATATATATATATATATATACATATATAGTATATGATATAATATATATCTATATAATTTATAAATCTATATGTTTATATATATTTTATATAATTATAATGTATTTGTATCTACTAAGATGTATCTACTAAGAAAATTATGTATTTGTAATTGTATCTACTATTATTTTTTTTAAAGTAATTGTAGTTGTATCTATTGTAAGAAAAAAGTGTGTAATTGTATCTATAGATTTTTTGAGTATCGTGCCCAGCTCTGGGTATATATAGATAGTATAGATACTACTACATTATATATATATATATATATATATATATATGTATTATACATAATGTATATATATATATATATATATATACGTATTGCGTATACGCATATTCGTGTATGCATGCATGAAGTTATCCATATATACTATAGTATACAATTTGTATAATACAAATACCTACTCCCTAACGTATAATGTTTTTAATGCTTATATTCATTATTTATGAATATTTCTAAATTTAATATATATATATATATATATATATATAATAAAATATTCTTAATTCGACCAAATTATTTTTAATTTGTATATATATAATGTTTCTATCTAAAATGTATAGTTACTGAGATACGATAGGTATCGGTATTTGTACAATGTCCACTATTTGTATACATAGTCATCACATATCCATATGTATACACATGGATATGTGTCAGTATATCTCAGTAACTATACATTTTAGATAGAAACATTATATATATACAAATTAAAAATAATTTGGTCGAATTAAGAATATTTTATTATATATATATCTAATATATAAAAGAAAGTCTATTTAATTATATATCTATTATATAAAAGAAAGTCTATTTAATTATATATATATACTAGCCGTACCCGACCCGGCGTTGCTCGGTTTTGATTATTTTCCTATATATTATATATTAATTATAGCTATTCCTGATTCTTAATTGATATATATATAATACAATAAATGTTAGCTGACATACAAAACAAAGTAGAAAACATTTTCAAATAATATGTTAAAAAATACAACAAATATTTCAAATATTACAAAATATGTTTTAAAAAAATGTCTAAAACCCAAACCTAAACCCAAACACAAACCGTACACTACCCTGCGTTGCTAGGTTTTTGATTATTTGCCTATTAATTGTAGCTATTCCTGATTATACTTAGCTAATATTTAATTGTTTTCTTCTAACTAATATTTACTAATTCTAACTGTATCCGATGTAGACTCAGCGTTGTTCGTTTTTAAGATTATTTGTAAAATATTTGGTAAGATTACAAATAATAATTTAAAATATTACAAAATATATTTTTAAAAAGTGTCTAAAAATATTTTAAGAAATATAAAAAATATTTCAACATATTAGTAGCCATACCTGATTTTTAATGCCTATTAATTTTTTTTATTAATTATAGCTATTCCTGATTATTCTAAAATATATAATTGCTAAAAATTGCAAAAAAATATATAAAATATTACAAAATATGTTTTAAAAACAAACCATACCCGACCCGGCATTTCTTGGTTTTTGTTTGTTTGCCTATCTATTATTTATTATTTATTAATTAGGGCAATTTCTGATTCTATATTTCTAGTATATACAATTAAATAAAGTTTATTTAAAATACAAACAAATATAGAAAAATATTGTTTATAATATTTAAAAAATTAGTGAACAAATATTTCAAAAAATATTTTAAAAAATACAACAAATATTTCAAATATTACAAAATATGTTGAAAACCCAAACCCAAACCGTCCCAAAACGGCGTTGATCGGTTTTTAATTATATGCCTATCTATACTTTATTAATTATAACTATTCCTGATTTAGAATTGTTTGCCGAACCCAACCCGACGTTGCTCGTTTTTTTATTATTTGCCTATCAATTATTAATTATAGTTATTCCTAATTATGCATAGCTATTCTTTAATTGTTGTCTTCTAACTAATATTTAATAAATCTAACTGTATCCGATGTAGATCTAGCGTTGTTCTTTTTAAGACTTATTTGTAAAATATTTTGTAAAAATACAAAAATACAAAAATACTTTAAAATATTATAAAATATATTTTTAAAAAGTGTCTAAAAATATTTTTTAAATATAAAAAATATTTCAACATATTAGCAGTCATACCCTACCCGGCGTTGCTAGGTTTTTGATTGTTTGACTATTTATTTTTATTAATTATAGCTATTCCTGATTATTCTAAAATATATAATTGCTAACAAATACAAAAAATATTTAAAATATTACAAAATATGTTTTAAAAAAATGTCGAAAACTCAAACCTAAACCCAAATCCAAACAGTACTCGACTCGACATTTATCGGTTTTTGATTGTTTGCCTATTTATTATTTATTAATTAGAGCTATTCCTGATCCTACATTTCTAGTATATACAATTAAATAAAATTAAACATATGTAGAAACATATTTTTTTTAATATTTAAAAAATTAGATAAAAAATATTTCAAAAAATACAACAGATATTTCAAATATTCCAAAATATGTTGAAAACCTAAACCCAAACAGTTCCAAATCGGCGTTGCTCGGTTTTTTATTATTTGCCTATCTATCATTTATTAATTATAACTATTCCTGATTTGGAATTTCTTGCCGTACCCAACTTTGCTTTACTCGTTGTTTGATAGCTTACCTATCTATTATTTATTATTTATGGCTATTCATGATTCTGCTTTTCATATACAATAACATAAATTGTTGCTAAAATTCAAACAAATTTATACAAATATTAATATCTCAAAAATTAGTGGAAAAATATTTCAAAAATATTTCAAATAATATTTAAAAAAATACAACACATATTTCCAATATTACAAAATAGTACTTAATAAATATCGAAAACCCAAACCGCACCCTGCGTTGATCGATTTTTGATTGTTTGCCTATCTATTATTTATTAAGTATAGCTATTCCTGATTCTGTATTCCTAGTATACAACAAATATTTCCAAATATTACAAAATATATTTTTTATAAATGTTCTACAAATATTTTAAAAAGTATATTATTATATCTTATAATATTTATATATTTATTATATAATTATAATATTTTAATTATATCTTAAAATAATAATATTTCAACGAATAGTTGAAAAATATAAAAAATTATTTCAAATAATATTTTTTAAAATACAAAAAATATAAATAATATTACAAAATATATTTTAAAAAAATTTCAAAAAAATGTTTAAAAATATTTAAAAAAAACTTCAAAAATATTTCAAAAAATGTCAAAAATATTTCAAAAATATTTCAAAAAATTTCCAAAATTTCCAAAAATTTCAAAAAAAAATTCAAAAAAATTTCAAAAAAATACTTCGAAAAAATGTAAAAAAAATATTTCAAAAAAGCGACGCCGAAGATTTTGGACGACAAAAAATCATTTTAATGGCAAAAAGTCAATTTTTCAGGTTTTTCTGGGGTACGCGGTATAAAATTCAAAAAATTTTCCGGACCAAGACCATACTGTTGCAAATTTATTAAGATCTGGTATAAAATATTTTCGCGACGTACCCCGGTTCTCGAGTTACCTCACCAGATACACACACACACACACACATATATATATATAATTAAATAGACTTTCTTTTATATAATAGACTAGCCGTACCCGACCCGGCGTTGCTCGGTTTTTGAATATTTGCCTATTATCTATTATTTATTAATTATAGATATATTATATACCTATTCATGATTATGCATTGCTATATATACAATAAAATAAATGTTAGCTAAAATACAAACAAAATATAGAAAAATATTTAAAAAATTAGTGGAAATATATTAAAAAATGCAACAAATATTACAAAATATGTTTTAAAAAATGTCTAAAACCCAAACTTAAACCCAAACCGTACCCAAACCGGCGTTGCTCGGATATTGATTGTTTTTGCCTATCTATTATTTATTAATTATAGCTGTTCCTGATTCTTCATTGTTATATATACAATTAAATAAATGTTAGCTGAAATACAAACAAATGTAGAAAAATATTTTAATAATTAAAAAATTAGTAGAAAAATATTTCAAAAAATATATTAAAAAATACAATAAATATTTTGAATATTACAAAATATGTTTTAAAAAGATGTCGAAAACCCAAACCTAAACCCAAACCGTACCCGACCTGGCGTTGCTCGGTTTTTGATTTTTTGCCAATTATTATTTATTAATTATAGCTATTACTAATTCTGCATTGCTAAATATTTATATTTAATTTGTTCCTAACTATTATTTATATACAATAAAATAAATGTTAGATGACATACAAACAAATGTAGAAAAATATTTTAATATTTAAAAAATTAGTGGAAAAATATTTTAAAAAATATATTAAAAAATACAACTAATATTTCAATTATTATAAAATATGTTTTAAAAAAATGTCTAAAACCAAAACCCACACCGTCCTGACACGGCGTTGCTAGGTTTTTGATTGTTTTCCTATCTATTATTTATTAATTATAACAATTCCTGATTTTAAATTTTTTGCCTTACCCAACACGACGTTTCTCGGTTTTTAATTATTTGCCTATCAATTATTAATTATAGCTATTCCTAATTATGCATAGCTAATCTTTAATTTTTAGTCTTCTAACTAATATTTAATAAATCTAACTGTATCCGATGTATATCTAGCGTTGTTCTTTTTTAGATTTATTCGTAAAATATTTTGTAAAAATACAAAAAATAATTTAAAATATTATAAAATATATTTTTAAAAAGTGTCTAAAAATATTTTTTAAATATAAAAAATATTTCAACATATTAGTAGCCATACCCTACCCGGCGTTGCTAGGTTTTTGATTGTTTGACTGTTTTTATTAATTATAGCTATTCCTGATTATTCTAAAATATATAATTGCTAAAAAATACAAAAAATATTTAAAATATTATAAAATATGTTTTAAAAAAATGTCGAAAACTCAAACCTAAACCCAAATCCAAACAGTATCCGACTCGATATTTATCGGTTTTTGATTATTTGCCTATTTATTATTTATTAATTAGAGCTATTTATGATCCTACATTTCTAGTATATACAATTAAATAAAGTTTATCTAAAATACAAACAAATGTGGAAACATATTTTTTTTAATATTTAAAAAATTAGTGACAAAATATTTCAAAAAATACAACAGATATTTCAAATAATCCAAAATATGTTGAAAACCTGAACCCAAACAGTTCCAAATCGTCGTTGCTCGTTTTTTTATTATTTGTCTATCTATCATTTATTAATTATAACTATTCCTTATTTGGAATTTCTTGCCGTACCCAACTTTGCTTTACTTGTTGTTTGATAGTTTACCTATCTATTATTTATTAATTATGGCTATTCAAAATTCTGCTTTTCATATACAATAACATAAATTGTTGCTAAAATTCAAACAAATTTATACAAATATTAATATCTCAAAAATTAGTGGAAAAATATTTCAAAAATATTTCACAAAATATTTTTAAAAATACAACACATATTTCCAATATTACAAAATATTACTTAAAAAATGTCGAAAACTCAAACTGCACCCTGCATTGCTCGATTTTTGATTTTTGATTGTTGTTGCCCATTTATAATTTATTAATTATAGCTATTTCTGATTCTGTATTTCTGTATTGCTACAAAATATATTTTTTATAAATTTTCTACAAATATTTTAAAAAGTATAATATTTATATCTTATAATATTTATATATTTATTATATAATTATAATATTTTAATTATATCTTAAAATAATAATATTTCAAAGATTAGTTGAAAAATATAAAAAAATATTTCAAAAAAATGTCCACAAAAATGTTTACAAATATTTCAAAAAAATGTTTTAAAATATTTGAAAACAAATTTTTAAAAATATTTCAAAAAATAGCCGTACCCGACCCGGCGTTGCTCGGTTTTGATTATTTTCCTATATATTATATATTAATTATAGCTATTCCTGATTCTTAATTGATATATATATAATAAAATAAATGTTAGCTGACATACAAAACAAAGTAGAAAACATTTTCAAATAATATGTTAAAAAATACAACAAATATTTCAAATATTAAAAAATATGTTTTAAAAAAATTTCTAAAACCCAAACCTAAACCCAAACACAAACCATACACTACCCTGCGTTGCTAGGTTTTTGATTATTTGCCTATTAATTGTAGCTATTCCTGATTATACTTAGCTAATATTTAATTGTTTTCTTCTAACTAATATTTACTAATTCTAACTGTATCCGATGTAGACTCAGCGTTGTTCGTTTTTAAGATTATTTGTAAAATATTTGGTAAGATTACAAATAATAATTTAAAATATTACAAAATATATTTTTAAAAAGTGTCTAAAAATATTTTAAGAAATATAAAAAATATTTCAACATATTAGTAGCCATACCTGATTTTTAATGCCTATTAATTTTTTTTATTAATTATAGCTATTCCTGATTATTCTAAAATATATAATTGCTAAAAATTGCAAAAAAATATATAAAATATTACAAAATATGTTTTAAAAACAAACCATACCCGACCCGGCATTTCTTGGTTTTTGTTTGTTTGCCTATCTATTATTTATTATTTATTAATTAGGGCAATTTCTGATTCTATATTTCTAGTATATACAATTAAATAAAGTTTATTTAAAATACAAACAAATATAGAAAAATATTGTTTATAATATTTAAAAAATTAGTGAACAAATATTTCAAAAAATATTTTAAAAAATACAACAAATATTTCAAATATTACAAAATATGTTGAAAACCCAAACCCAAACCGTCCCAAAACGGCGTTGATCGGTTTTTAATTATATGCCTATCTATACTTTATTAATTATAACTATTCCTGATTTAGAATTGTTTGCCGAACCCAACCCGACGTTGCTCGTTTTTTTATTATTTGCCTATCAATTATTAATTATAGTTATTCCTAATTATGCATAGCTATTCTTTAATTGATGTCTTCTAACTAATATTTAATAAATCTAACTGTATCCGATGTAGATCTAGCGTTGTTCTTTTTAAGACTTATTCGTAAAATATTTTGTAAAAATACAAAAATACAAAAATACTTTAAAATATTATAAAATATATTTTTAAAAAGTGTCTAAAAATATTTTTTAAATATAAAAAATATTTCAACATATTAGCAGTCATACCCTACCCGGCGTTGCTAGGTTTTTGATTGTTTGACTATTTATTTTTATTAATTATAGCTATTCCTGATTATTCTAAAATATATAATTGCTAACAAATACAAAAAATATTTAAAATATTACAAAATATGTTTTAAAAAAATGTCGAAAACTCAAACCTAAACCCAAATCCAAACAGTACTCGACTCGACATTTATCGGTTTTTGATTGTTTGCCTATTTATTATTTATTAATTAGAGCTATTCCTGATCCTACATTTCTAGTATATACAATTAAATAAAATTAAACATATGTAGAAACATATTTTTTTTAATATTTAAAAAATTAGATAAAAAATATTTCAAAAAATACAACAGATATTTCAAATATTCCAAAATATGTTGAAAACCTAAACCCAAACAGTTCCAAATCGGCGTTGCTCGGTTTTTTATTATTTGCCTATCTATCATTTATTAATTATAACTATTCCTGATTTGGAATTTCTTGCCGTACCCAACTTTGCTTTACTCGTTGTTTGATAGCTTACCTATCTATTATTTATTATTTATGGATATTCATGATTCTGCTTTTCATATACAATAACATAAATTGTTGCTAAAATTCAAACAAATTTATACATTTATAAATATCTCAAAAATTAGTGGAAAAATATTTCAAAAATATTTCAAATAATATTTAAAAAAATACAACACATATTTCCAATATTACAAAATAGTACTTAATAAATATCGAAAACCCAAACCGCACCCTGCGTTGATCGATTTTTGATTGTTTGGCTATCTATTATTTATTAATTATAGCTATTCCTGATTCTGTATTCCTAGTATACAACAAATATTTCCAAATATTACAAAATATATTTTTTATAAATGTTCTACAAATATTTTAAAAAGTATATTATTATATCTTATAATATTTATATATTTATTATATAATTATAATATTTTAATTATATCTTAAAATAATAATATTTCAACGAATAGTTGAAAAATATAAAAAATTATTTCAAATAATATTTTTTAAAATACAAAAAATATAAATAATATTACAAAATATATTTTAAAAAAATTTCAAAAAAATGTTTAAAAATATTTAAAAAAAACTTCAAAAATATTTCAAAAAATTTCAAAAATATTTCAAAAATATTTCAAAAAATTTCCAAAATTTCCAAAAATTTCAAAAAAAAATCAAAAAAAATTCAAAAAAATAGTTCGAAAAAATGTAAAAAAAATATTTCAAAAATGCGACGCCGAAGATTTTGGACGACAAAAAATCATTTTAATGGCAAAAAGTCAATTTTTCAGGTTTTTCTGGGGTACGCGGTATAAAATTCAAAAAATTTTCCGGACCAAGACCATACTGTTGCAAATTTATTAAGATCGGGTATAAAATATTTTCGCGACGTACCCCGGTTCTCGAGTTACCTCACCAGATACACACACACACACACACATATATATATATAATTAAATAGACTTTCTTTTATATAATAGACTAGCCGTACCCGACCCGGCGTTGCTCGGTTTTTATTATTTTCTTATATATAATATATTAATTATAGCTATTCCTGATTCTTAATTGCTATATATACTGTATATAATATACAATAAAATAAATGTTAGCTGACATACAAAACAAAGTAGAAAAATATTTCAAAAAATATATTAAAAAATACAACAAATATTTCAAATATTACAAAATATGTTTTAAAAAAATGTCTAAAACCCAAACCTAAACCCAAACCAAAACCTTACACGATCCGGCGTTGCTAGGTTTTTGATTATTTGCCTATTAATTGTAGCTATTCCTGATTATATTTAGCTAATATTTAATTTTTGTCTTCTAACTAATATTTACTAATTCTAACTGTATCCGATGTAGACCCAGCGTTGTTCGTTTTTAAGATTATTTGTAAAATATTTGGTAAGATTACAAATAATAATTTCAAATATTACAAAATATATTTTAAAAAAGTGTCTAAAAATATTTTAAAAAATATAAAAAATATTTCAACATTGCCAATACAGCCATACCCGAATTTGATTGTTTGCCTATTTATTTTTTATTAATTATAGTTATTTCTGATTATTCTAAAATGCAAAAAATATTTAAAATATTACAAAATATGTTTTAAAAAAATTTCGAAAACTCAAACCTAAACCCAAACCGTACCCGACCCGGAATTTCTCGGTTTTTGTTTGTTTGCCTATCTATTATTTATTATTTATTAATTAGGGAAATTTCTGATTTATATTCTATTCTATATTTCTAGTATATACAATTAAATAAAGTTTATCTTTAAAATACAATCAAATGTAGAAAAATATTGTTTATAATATATAGTGAAAAAATATTTCAAAAAATATTTTAAAAAATACAACAAATATTTCAAATATTACAAAATATGTTGAAAACCCAATCACAAACCATACCAACCCGGCGTTGCTCGGTTTTTAAATATATGCCTATCTATAATTTATTAATTATAACTATTACTGATTTGGAATTTCTTGCAGTACCCTACCCGACGTTGCTCGGTTTTTTATTATTTGCCTATCAATTATTAATTATAGTTATTCCTAATTATGCATAGCTAATCTTTAATTTTATTTATAACTAATATTTAATAATTCTAACTGTATCCGATGTAGATCTAGCGTTGTTCTTTTTAAGATTTATTCGTAAAATATTTTGTAAAAATACAAAAAATAATTTAAAATATTATAAAATATATTTTAAAAAAGTGTCTAAAAATACTTTTTTAAATATCAAAAATATTTCAACATATTAGTAGCCATACCCGGCGTTGCTAGGTTTTTGATTGTTTGACTATTTATTTTTATTAATTATAGCTATTTCTGATTATTCTAAAATATATAATTGCTAAAAAATACAAAAAATATTTAAAATATTACAAAATATGTTTTAAAAAAATGTCGAAATCTCAAACCTAAACCCAAATCCAAACAGTACTCGACTCGACATTTATCGGTTTTTGATTGTTTGCCTATTTATTATTTATTAATTAGAGCTATTCCTGGTCCTACATTTCTAGTATATACAATTAAATAAAATTAAACATATGTAGAAACATATTTTTTTTAATATTTAAAAAATTAGATAACAAATATTTCAAAAAATACAACAGATATTTCAAATATTCCAAAATATGTTGAAAACCTAAACCCAAACAGTTCCAAATCGGCGTTGCTCGGTTTTTTATTATTTGCCTATCTATCATTTATTAATTATAACTATTCCTGATTTGGAATTTCTTGCCGTACCCAACTTTGCTTTACTCGTGGTTTAATAGCTTACCTATCTATTATTTATTATTTATGATTATTCATGATTCTGCTTTTCATATACAATAACATAAATTGTTGCTAAAATTCAAACAAATTTATACAAATATTAATATCTCAAAAATTAGTGGAAAAATATTTCAAAAATATTTCAAATAATATTTAAAAAAATACATCACATATTTCCAATATTACAAAATATTACTTAATAAATATCGAAAACCCAAACCGCACCCTGCGTTGATCGATTTTTGATTGTTTGCCTATCTATTATTTATTAATTATAGCTATTCCTGATTCTGTATTCCTAGTATACAACAAATATTTCCAAATATTACAAAATATATTTTTTATAAATATTCTACAAATATTTTAAAAAGTATAATATTTATATCTTATAATATTTATATATTTATTATATAATTATAATATTTTAATTATATCTTAAAATAATAATATTTCAACTAATAGTTGAAAAATACAAAAAATATAAATAATATTACAAAATATATTTTAAAAAAATTTCAAAAAAATGTTTAAAATAATTCAAAAAATTTCAAAAATATTTCAAAAAATGTCAAAAATATTTCAAAAATATTTCAAAAAATTTCAAAAATTTCCAAAAATTTCAAAAAAAAATCAAAAAAAATTCAAAAAAATACTTCGAAAAAATGTAAAAAAAATATTTCAAAAAAGCGACGCCGAAGATTTTGGATGACATAAAATCATTTTAATGGCAAAAAGTCAATTTTTCAGGTTTTTCTGGGGTACGCGGTAAAAAATTCAAAAAATTTTCCGGACCAAGACCATACTGTTGCAAATTTATTAAGATCGGGTATAAAATATTTTCGCGACGTACCCCGGTTCTCGAGTTACCTCACCAGATACACACACACACACATATATATATATATATATAATTAAATAGACTTTCTTTTATATAATAGATAATAATATTTCAACATATTAGTAGCCATACCCTACCCGGCGTTGCTAGGTTTTTGATTGTTTGACTGTTTTTATTAATTATAGCTATTCCTGATTATTCTAAAATATATAATTGCTAAAAAATACAAAAAATATTTAAAATATTATAAAATATGTTTTAAAAAAATGTCGAAAACTCAAACCTAAACCCAAATCCAAACAGTATCCGACTCGATATTTATCGGTTTTTGATTATTTGCCTATTTATTATTTATTAATTAGAGCTATTTATGATCCTACATTTCTAGTATATACAATTAAATAAAGTTTATCTAAAATACAAACAAATGTGGAAACATATTTTTTTTAATATTTAAAAAATTAGTGACAAAATATTTCAAAAAATACAACAGATATTTCAAATAATCCAAAATATGTTGAAAACCTGAACCCAAACAGTTCCAAATCGTCGTTGCTCGTTTTTTTATTATTTGTCTATCTATCATTTATTAATTATAACTATTCCTTATTTGGAATTTCTTGCCGTACCCAACTTTGCTTTACTTGTTGTTTGATAGTTTACCTATCTATTATTTATTAATTATGGCTATTCAAAATTCTGCTTTTCATATACAATAACATAAATTGTTGCTAAAATTCAAACAAATTTATACAAATATTAATATCTCAAAAATTAGTGGAAAAATATTTCAAAAATATTTCACAAAATATTTTTAAAAATACAACACATATTTCCAATATTACAAAATATTACTTAAAAAATGTCGAAAACTCAAACTGCACCCTGCATTGCTCGATTTTTGATTTTTGATTGTTGTTGCCCATTTATAATTTATTAATTATAGCTATTTCTGATTCTGTATTTCTGTATTGCTACAAAATATATTTTTTATAAATTTTCTACAAATATTTTAAAAAGTATAATATGTATATCTTATAATATTTATATATTTATTATATAATTATAATATTTTAATTATATCTTAAAATAATAATATTTCAAAGATTAGTTGAAAAATATAAAAAAATATTTCAAAAAAATGTCCACAAAAATGTTTACAAATATTTCAAAAAAATGTTTTAAAATATTTGAAAAAAAATTTTTAAAAATATTTCAAAAAATAGCCGTACCCGACCCGGCGTTGCTCGGTTTTGATTATTTTCCTATATATTATATATTAATTATAGCTATTCCTGATTCTTAATTGATATATATATAATAAAATAAATGTTAGCTGACATACAAAACAAAGTAGAAAACATTTTCAAATAATATGTTAAAAAATACAACAAATATTTCAAATATTAAAAAATATGTTTTAAAAAAATTTCTAAAACCCAAACCTAAACCCAAACACAAACCGTACACTACCCTGCGTTGCTAGGTTTTTGATTATTTGCCTATTAATTGTAGCTATTCCTGATTATACTTAGCTAATATTTAATTGTTTTCTTCTAACTAATATTTACTAATTCTAACTGTATCCGATGTAGACTCAGCGTTGTTCGTTTTTAAGATTATTTGTAAAATATTTGGTAAGATTACAAATAATAATTTAAAATATTACAAAATATATTTTTAAAAAGTGTCTAAAAATATTTTAAGAAATATAAAAAATATTTCAACATATTAGTAGCCATACCTGATTTTTAATGCCTATTAATTTTTTTTATTAATTATAGCTATTCCTGATTATTCTAAAATATATAATTGCTAAAAATTGCAAAAAAATATATAAAATATTACAAAATATGTTTTAAAAACAAACCATACCCGACCCGGCATTTCTTGGTTTTTGTTTGTTTGCCTATCTATTATTTATTATTTATTAATTAGGGCAATTTCTGATTCTATATTTCTAGTATATACAATTAAATAAAGTTTATTTAAAATACAAACAAATATAGAAAAATATTGTTTATAATATTTAAAAAATTAGTGAACAAATATTTCAAAAAATATTTTAAAAAATACAACAAATATTTCAAATATTACAAAATATGTTGAAAACCCAAACCCAAACCGTCCCAAAACGGCGTTGATCGGTTTTTAATTATATGCCTATCTATACTTTATTAATTATAACTATTCCTGATTTAGAATTGTTTGCCGAACCCAACCCGACGTTGCTCGTTTTTTTATTATTTGCCTATCAATTATTAATTATAGTTATTCCTAATTATGCATAGCTATTCTTTAATTGATGTCTTCTAACTAATATTTAATAAATCTAACTGTATCCGATGTAGATCTAGCGTTGTTCTTTTTAAGACTTATTCGTAAAATATTTTGTAAAAATACAAAAATACAAAAATACTTTAAAATATTATAAAATATATTTTTAAAAAGTGTCTAAAAATATTTTTTAAATATAAAAAATATTTCAACATATTAGCAGTCATACCCTACCCGGCGTTGCTAGGTTTTTGATTGTTTGACTATTTATTTTTATTAATTATAGCTATTCCTGATTATTCTAAAATATATAATTGCTAACAAATACAAAAAATATTTAAAATATTACAAAATATGTTTTAAAAAAATGTCGAAAACTCAAACCTAAACCCAAATCCAAACAGTACTCGACTCGACATTTATCGGTTTTTGATTGTTTGCCTATTTATTATTTATTAATTAGAGCTATTCCTGATCCTACATTTCTAGTATATACAATTAAATAAAATTAAACATATGTAGAAACATATTTTTTTTAATATTTAAAAAATTAGATAAAAAATATTTCAAAAAATACAACAGATATTTCAAATATTCCAAAATATGTTGAAAACCTAAACCCAAACAGTTCCAAATCGGCGTTGCTCGGTTTTTTATTATTTGCCTATCTATCATTTATTAATTATAACTATTCCTGATTTGGAATTTCTTGCCGTACCCAACTTTGCTTTACTTGTTGTTTGATAGCTTACCTATCTATTATTTATTATTTATGGATATTCATGATTCTGCTTTTCATATACAATAACATAAATTGTTGCTAAAATTCAAACAAATTTATACAAATATTAATATCTCAAAAATTAGTGGAAAAATATTTCAAAAATATTTCACAAAATATTTTTAAAAATACAACACATATTTCCAATATTACAAAATATTACTTAAAAAATGTCGAAAACTCAAACTGCACCCTGCATTGCTCGATTTTTGATTTTTGATTGTTGTTGCCCATTTATAATTTATTAATTATAGCTATTTCTGATTCTGTATTTCTGTATTGCTACAAAATATATTTTTTATAAATTTTCTACAAATATTTTAAAAAGTATAATATGTATATCTTATAATATTTATATATTTATTATATAATTATAATATTTTAATTATATCTTAAAATAATAATATTTCAAAGATTAGTTGAAAAATATAAAAAAATATTTCAAAAAAATGTCCACAAAAATGTTTACAAATATTTCAAAAAAATGTTTTAAAATATTTGAAAAAAAATTTTTAAAAATATTTCAAAAAATAGCCGTACCCGACCCGGCGTTGCTCGGTTTTGATTATTTTCCTATATATTATATATTAATTATAGCTATTCCTGATTCTTAATTGATATATATATAATAAAATAAATGTTAGCTGACATACAAAACAAAGTAGAAAACATTTTCAAATAATATGTTAAAAAATACAACAAATATTTCAAATATTAAAAAATATGTTTTAAAAAAATTTCTAAAACCCAAACCTAAACCCAAACACAAACCGTACACTACCCTGCGTTGCTAGGTTTTTGATTATTTGCCTATTAATTGTAGCTATTCCTGATTATACTTAGCTAATATTTAATTGTTTTCTTCTAACTAATATTTACTAATTCTAACTGTATCCGATGTAGACTCAGCGTTGTTCGTTTTTAAGATTATTTGTAAAATATTTGGTAAGATTACAAATAATAATTTAAAATATTACAAAATATATTTTTAAAAAGTGTCTAAAAATATTTTAAGAAATATAAAAAATATTTCAACATATTAGTAGCCATACCTGATTTTTAATGCCTATTAATTTTTTTTATTAATTATAGCTATTCCTGATTATTCTAAAATATATAATTGCTAAAAATTGCAAAAAAATATATAAAATATTACAAAATATGTTTTAAAAACAAACCATACCCGACCCGGCATTTCTTGGTTTTTGTTTGTTTGCCTATCTATTATTTATTATTTATTAATTAGGGCAATTTCTGATTCTATATTTCTAGTATATACAATTAAATAAAGTTTATTTAAAATACAAACAAATATAGAAAAATATTGTTTATAATATTTAAAAAATTAGTGAACAAATATTTCAAAAAATATTTTAAAAAATACAACAAATATTTCAAATATTACAAAATATGTTGAAAACCCAAACCCAAACCGTCCCAAAACGGCGTTGATCGGTTTTTAATTATATGCCTATCTATACTTTATTAATTATAACTATTCCTGATTTAGAATTGTTTGCCGAACCCAACCCGACGTTGCTCGTTTTTTTATTATTTGCCTATCAATTATTAATTATAGTTATTCCTAATTATGCATAGCTATTCTTTAATTGATGTCTTCTAACTAATATTTAATAAATCTAACTGTATCCGATGTAGATCTAGCGTTGTTCTTTTTAAGACTTATTCGTAAAATATTTTGTAAAAATACAAAAATACAAAAATACTTTAAAATATTATAAAATATATTTTTAAAAAGTGTCTAAAAATATTTTTTAAATATAAAAAATATTTCAACATATTAGCAGTCATACCCTACCCGGCGTTGCTAGGTTTTTGATTGTTTGACTATTTATTTTTATTAATTATAGCTATTCCTGATTATTCTAAAATATATAATTGCTAACAAATACAAAAAATATTTAAAATATTACAAAATATGTTTTAAAAAAATGTCGAAAACTCAAACCTAAACCCAAATCCAAACAGTACTCGACTCGACATTTATCGGTTTTTGATTGTTTGCCTATTTATTATTTATTAATTAGAGCTATTCCTGATCCTACATTTCTAGTATATACAATTAAATAAAATTAAACATATGTAGAAACATATTTTTTTTAATATTTAAAAAATTAGATAAAAAATATTTCAAAAAATACAACAGATATTTCAAATATTCCAAAATATGTTGAAAACCTAAACCCAAACAGTTCCAAATCGGCGTTGCTCGGTTTTTTATTATTTGCCTATCTATCATTTATTAATTATAACTATTCCTGATTTGGAATTTCTTGCCGTACCCAACTTTGCTTTACTTGTTGTTTGATAGCTTACCTATCTATTATTTATTATTTATGGATATTCATGATTCTGCTTTTCATATACAATAACATAAATTGTTGCTAAAATTCAAACAAATTTATACATTTATAAATATCTCAAAAATTAGTGGAAAAATATTTCAAAAATATTTCAAATAATATTTAAAAAAATACAACACATATTTCCAATATTACAAAATAGTACTTAATAAATATCGAAAACCCAAACCGCACCCTGCGTTGATCGATTTTTGATTGTTTGCCTATCTATTATTTATTAATTATAGCTATTCCTGATTCTGTATTCCTAGTATACAACAAATATTTCCAAATATTACAAAATATATTTTTTATAAATGTTCTACAAATATTTTAAAAAGTATATTATTATATCTTATAATATTTATATATTTATTATATAATTATAATATTTTAATTATATCTTAAAATAATAATATTTCAACGAATAGTTGAAAAATATAAAAAATTATTTCAAATAATATTTTTTAAAATACAAAAAATATAAATAATATTACAAAATATATTTTAAAAAAATTTCAAAAAAATGTTTAAAAATATTTAAAAAAAACTTCAAAAATATTTCAAAAAATTTCAAAAATATTTCAAAAATATTTCAAAAAATTTCCAAAATTTCCAAAAATTTCAAAAAAAAATCAAAAAAAATTCAAAAAAATAGTTCGAAAAAATGTAAAAAAAATATTTCAAAAATGCGACGCCGAAGATTTTGGACGACAAAAAATCATTTTAATGGCAAAAAGTCAATTTTTCAGGTTTTTCTGGGGTACGCGGTATAAAATTCAAAAAATTTTCCGGACCAAGACCATACTGTTGCAAATTTATTAAGATCGGGTATAAAATATTTTCGCGACGTACCCCGGTTCTCGAGTTACCTCACCAGATACACACACACACACACACATATATATATATAATTAAATAGACTTTCTTTTATATAATAGATGTGTGTGTGTGTGTGTGTATCTGGTGAGGTAACTCGAGAACCGGGGTACGTCGCGAAAATATTTTATACCAGATCTTAATAAATTTGCAACAGTATGGTCTTGGTCCGGAAAATTTTTTGAATTTTATACCGCGTACCCCAGAAAAACCTGAAAAATTGACTTTTTGCCATTAAAATGATTTTTTGTCGTCCAAAATCTTCGGCGTCGCTTTTTTGAAATATTTTTTTTACATTTTTTCGAAGTATTTTTTTGAAATTTTTTTGAATTTTTTTTTGAAATTTTTGGAAATTTTGGAAATTTTTTGAAATATTTTTGAAATATTTTTGACATTTTTTGAAATATTTTTAAAATATATTTTGTAATATTATTTATATTTTTTGTATTTTAAAAAATATTATTTGAAATAATTTTTTATATTTTTCAACTATTCGTTGAAATATTATTATTTTAAGATATAATTAAAATATTATAATTATATAATAAATATATAAATATTATAAGATATAATAATATACTTTTTAAAATATTTGTAGAACATTTATAAAAAATATATTTTGTAATATTTGGAAATATTTGTTGTATACTAGGAATACAGAATCAGGAATAGCTATACTTAATAAATAATAGATAGGCAAACAATCAAAAATCGATCAACGCAGGGTGCGGTTTGGGTTTTCGATATTTATTAAGTACTATTTTGTAATATTGGAAATATGTGTTGTATTTTTTTAAATATTATTTGAAATATTTTTGAAATATTTTTCCACTAATTTTTGAGATATTAATATTTGTATAAATTTGTTTGAATTTTAGCAACAATTTATGTTATTGTATATGAAAAGCAGAATCATGAATAGCCATAAATAATAAATAATAGATAGGTAAGCTATCAAACAACGAGTAAAGCAAAGTTGGGTACGGCAAGAAATTCCAAATCAGGAATAGTTATAATTAATAAATGATAGATAGGCAAATAATAAAAAACCGAGCAACGCCGATTTGGAACTGTTTGGGTTTAGGTTTTCAACATATTTTGGAATATTTGAAATATCTGTTGTATTTTTTGAAATATTTTTTATCTAATTTTTTAAATATTAAAAAAAATATGTTTCTACATATGTTTAATTTTATTTAATTGTATATACTAGAAATGTAGGATCAGGAATAGCTCTAATTAATAAATAATAAATAGGCAAACAATCAAAAACCGATAAATGTCGAGTCGAGTACTGTTTGGATTTGGGTTTAGGTTTGAGTTTTCGACATTTTTTTAAAACATATTTTGTAATATTTTAAATATTTTTTGTATTTGTTAGCAATTATATATTTTAGAATAATCAGGAATAGCTATAATTAATAAAAATAAATAGTCAAACAATCAAAAACCTAGCAACGCCGGGTAGGGTATGACTGCTAATATGTTGAAATATTTTTTATATTTAAAAAATATTTTTAGACACTTTTTAAAAATATATTTTATAATATTTTAAAGTATTTTTGTATTTTTGTATTTTTACAAAATATTTTACAAATAAGTCTTAAAAAGAACAACGCTAGATCTACATCGGATACAGTTAGATTTATTAAATATTAGTTAGAAGACAACAATTAAAGAATAGCTATGCATAATTAGGAATAACTATAATTAATAATTGATAGGCAAATAATAAAAAAACGAGCAACGTCGGGTTGGGTTCGGCAAACAATTCTAAATCAGGAATAGTTATAATTAATAAAGTATAGATAGGCATATAATTAAAAACCGATCAACGCCGTTTTGGGACGGTTTGGGTTTGGGTTTTCAACATATTTTGTAATATTTGAAATATTTGTTGTATTTTTTAAAATATTTTTTGAAATATTTGTTCACTAATTTTTTAAATATTATAAACAATATTTTTCTATATTTGTTTGTATTTTAAATAAACTTTATTTAATTGTATATACTAGAAATATAGAATCAGAAATTGCCCTAATTAATAAATAATAAATAATAGATAGGCAAACAAACAAAAACCAAGAAATGCCGGGTCGGGTATGGTTTGTTTTTAAAACATATTTTGTAATATTTTATATATTTTTTTGCAATTTTTAGCAATTATATATTTTAGAATAATCAGGAATAGCTATAATTAATAAAAAAAATTAATAGGCATTAAAAATCAGGTATGGCTACTAATATGTTGAAATATTTTTTATATTTCTTAAAATATTTTTAGACACTTTTTAAAAATATATTTTGTAATATTTTAAATTATTATTTGTAATCTTACCAAATATTTTACAAATAATCTTAAAAACGAACAACGCTGAGTCTACATCGGATACAGTTAGAATTAGTAAATATTAGTTAGAAGAAAACAATTAAATATTAGCTAAGTATAATCAGGAATAGCTACAATTAATAGGCAAATAATCAAAAACCTAGCAACGCAGGGTAGTGTACGGTTTGTGTTTGGGTTTAGGTTTGGGTTTTAGACATTTTTTTAAAACATATTTTGTAATATTTGAAATATTTGTTGTATTTTTTAACATATTATTTGAAAATGTTTTCTACTTTGTTTTGTATGTCAGCTAACATTTATTGTATTATATATATATCAATTAAGAATCAGGAATAGCTATAATTAATATATAATATATAGGAAAATAATCAAAACCGAGCAACGCCGGGTCGGGTACGGCTAGTATATATATATATATGTGTGTGTGTGTGTGTATCTGGTGAGGTAACTCGAGAACCGGGGTACGTCGCGAAAATATTTTATACCCGATCTTAATAAATTTGCAACAGTATGGTCTTGGTCCGGAAAATTTTTTGAATTTTATACCGCGTACCCCAGAAAAACCTGAAAAATTGACTTTTTGCCATTAAAATGATTTTTTGTCGTCCAAAATCTTCGACGTCGCATTTTTGAAATATTTTTTTTACATTTTTTCGAAATATTTTTTTGAATTTTTTTTGATTTTTTTTTGAAATTTTTGGAAATTTTGGAAATTTTTTGAAATATTTTTGAAATATTTTTGACATTTTTTGAAATATTTTTGAAGTTTTTTTTAAATATTTTTAAACATTTTTTTGAAATTTTTTTAAAATATATTTTGTAATATTATTTATATTTTTTGTATTTTAAAAAATATTATTTGAAATAATTTTTTATATTTTTCAACTATTCGTTGAAATATTATTATTTTAAGATATAATTAAAATATTATAATTATATAATAAATATATAAATATTATAAGATATAATAATATACTTTTTAAAATATTTGTAGAACATTTATAAAAAATATATTTTGTAATATTTGGAAATATTTGTTGTATACTAGGAATACAGAATCAGGAATAGCTATAATTAATAAATAATAGATAGGCAAACAATCAAAAATCGATCAACGCAGGGTGCGGTTTGGGTTTTCGATATTTATTAAGTACTATTTTGTAATATTGGAAATATGTGTTGTATTTTTTTAAATATTATTTGAAATATTTTTGAAATATTTTTCCACTAATTTTTGAGATATTAATATTTGTATAAATTTGTTTGAATTTTAGCAACAATTTATGTTATTGTATATGAAAAGCAGAATCATGAATAGCCATAAATAATAAATAATAGATAGGTAAGCTATCAAACAACGAGTAAAGCAAAGTTGGGTACGGCAAGAAATTCCAAATCAGGAATAGTTATAATTAATAAATGATAGATAGGCAAATAATTAAAAACCGAGCAACGCCGATTTGGAACTGTTTGGGTTTAGGTTTTCAACATATTTTGGAATATTTGAAATATCTGTTGTATTTTTTGAAATATTTTTTATCTAATTTTTTAAATATTAAAAAAAATATGTTTCTACATATGTTTAATTTTATTTAATTGTATATACTAGAAATGTAGGATCAGGAATAGCTCTAATTAATAAATAATAAATAGGCAAACAATCAAAAACCGATAAATGTCGAGTCGAGTACTGTTTGGATTTGGGTTTAGGTTTGAGTTTTCGACATTTTTTTAAAACATATTTTTTAATATTTGAAATATTTGTTGTATTTTTTAACATATTATTTGAAAATGTTTTCTACTTTGTTTTGTATGTCAGCTAACATTTATTTTATTATATATATCAATTAAGAATCAGGAATAGCTATAATTAATATATAATATATAGGAAAATAATCAAAACCGAGCAACGCCGAGTCGGGTACGGCTATTTTTTGAAATATTTTTAAAAATTTTTTTTCAAATATTTTAAAACATTTTTTTGAAATATTTGTAAACATTTTTGTGGACATTTTTTTGAAATATTTTTTTATATTTTTCAACTAATCTTTGAAATATTATTATTTTAAGATATAATTAAAATATTATAATTATATAATAAATATATAAATATTATAAGATATAAATATTATACTTTTTAAAATATTTGTAGAAAATTTATAAAAAATATATTTTGTAGCAATACAGAAATACAGAATCAGAAATAGCTATAATTAATAAATAATAAATGGGCAACAACAATCAAAAATCAAAAATCGAGCAATGCAGGGTGCAGTTTGAGTTTTCGACATTTTTTAAGTAATATTTTGTAATATTGGAAATATGTGTTGTATTTTTAAAAATATTTTGTGAAATATTTTTGAAATATTTTTCCACTAATTTTTGAGATATTAATATTTGTATAAATTTGTTTGAATTTTAGCAACAATTTATGTTATTGTATATGAAAAGCAGAATCATGAATAGCCATAATTAATAAATAATAGATAGGTAAACTATCAAACAACAAGTAAAGCAAAGTTGGGTACGGCAAGAAATTCCAAATAAGGAATAGTTATAATTAATAAATGATAGATAGACAAATAATAAAAAAACGAGCAACGACGATTTGGAACTGTTTGGGTTCAGGTTTTCAACATATTTTGGATTATTTGAAATATCTGTTGTATTTTTTGAAATATTTTGTCACTAATTTTTTAAATATTAAAAAAAATATGTTTCCACATTTGTTTGTATTTTAGATAAACTTTATTTAATTGTATATACTAGAAATGTAGGATCAGAAATAGCTCTAATTAATAAATAATAAATAGGCAAATAATCAAAAACCGATAAATATCGAGTCGGATACTGTTTGGATTTGGGTTTAGGTTTGAGTTTTCGACATTTTTTTAAAACATATTTTATAATATTTTAAATATTTTTTGTATTTTTTAGCAATTATATATTTTAGAATAATCAGGAATAGATATAATTAATAAAAATAGTCAAACAATCAAAAACCTAGCAACGCCGGGTAGGGTATGGCTACTAATATGTTGAAATATTTTTTATATTTAAAAAATATTTTTAGACACTTTTTAAAAATATATTTTATAATATTTTAAATTATTTTTTGTATTTTTACAAAATATTTTACGAATAAATCTAAAAAAGAACAACGCTAGATATACATCGGATACAGTTAGATTTATTAAATATTAGTTAGGAGACTAAAAATTAAAGATTAGCTATGCATAATTATGAATAGCTATAATTAATAATTGATAGGCAAATAATTAAAAACCGAGAAACGTCGTGTTGGGTAAGGCAAAAAATTTAAAATCAGGAATTGTTATAATTAATAAATAATAGATAGGAAAACAATCAAAAACCTAGCAACGCCGTGTCAGGACGGTGTGGGTTTTGGTTTTAGACATTTTTTTAAAACATATTTTATAATAATTGAAATATTAGTTGTATTTTTTAATATATTTTTTAAAATATTTTTCCACTAATTTTTTAAATATTAAAATATTTTTCTACATTTGTTTGTATGTCATCTAACATTTATTTTATTGTATATAAATAATAGTTAGGAACAAATTAAATATAAATATTTAGCAATGCAGAATTAGTAATAGCTATAATTAATAAATAATAATTGGCAAAAAATCAAAAACCGAGCAACGCCAGGTCGGGTACGGTGTGGGTTTAGGTTTGGGTTTTCGACATCTTTTTAAAACATATTTTGTAATATTCAAAATATTTATTGTATTTTTTAATATATTTTTTGAAATATTTTTCTACTAATTTTTTAATTATTAAAATATTTTTCTACATTTGTTTGTATTTCAGCTAACATTTATTTAATTGTATATATAACAATGAAGAATCAGGAACAGCTATAATTAATAAATAATAGATAGGCAAACAATCAATATCCGAGCAACGCCGATTTGGGTACGGTTTGGGTTTAAGTTTGGGTTTTAGACATTTTTTAAAACATATTTTGTAATATTTGTTGCATTTTTTAATATATTTCCACTAATTTTTTAAATATTTTTCTATATTTTGTTTGTATTTTAGCTAACATTTATTTTATTGTATATATAGCAATGCATAATCATGAATAGGTATATAATATATCTATAATTAATAAATAATAGATAATAGGCAAATATTCAAAAACCGAGCAACGCCGTGTCGGGTACGGCTAGACACTTTTTAAAAATATATTTTTTATATTTGAAATATTTTTTATATTTAAAAAATTTTTTTAGACACTTTTTAAAAATATATTTTATAATATTTTAAATTATTTTTGTATTTTTGTATTTTTACAAAATATTTTACGAATAAATCTTAAAAAGAACAACGCCAGATCTACATCGGATACAGTTAGATTTATTAAATATTAGTTAGAAGACAACAATTAAAGATTAGCTATGCATAATTAGGAATAACTATAATTAATAATTGATAGGCAAATTTGATAGGCAAATTATTAATAATAAAAAAACGAGCAACGTCGGGTTGGGTTCGGCAAACAATTCTAAATCAGGAATAGTTATAATTAATAAAGTATAGATAGGCATATCATTAAAAACCGATCAACGCCGTTTTGGGACGGTTTGGGTTTGGGTTTTCAACATATTTTGTAATATTTGAAATATTTGTTGTATTTTTTAAAATATTTTTTGAAATATTTGTTCACTAATTTTTTAAATATTAGAAACAATATTTTTCTATATTTGTTTGTATTTTAAATAAACTTTATTTAATTGTATATACTAGAAATATAGAATCAGAAATTGCCCTAATTAATAAATAATAAATAATAGATAGGCAAACAAACAAAAACCAAGAAATGCCGGGTCGGGTATGGTTTGTTTTTAAAACATATTTTTAATATTTTATATATTTTTTTGCAATTTTTAGCAATTATATATTTTAGAATAATCAGGAATAGCTATAATTAATAAAAAAAATAAATAGGCATTCAAAATCAGGTATGGTTATATGTTATCTACTAATATGTTGAAATATTTTTTATATTTCTTAAAATATTTTCAGACACTTTTTAAAAATATATTTTGTAATATTTTAAATTATTATTTGTAATCTTACCAAATATTTTACAAATAATCTTAAAAACGAACAACGCTGGGTCTACATCGGATACAGTTAGAATTAGTAAATATTAGTTAGAAGAAAAAAATTAAATATTAGCTAAGTATAATCAGGAATAGCTACAATTAATAGGCAAATAATCAAAAACCTAGCAACGCAGGGTAGTGTACGGTTTGTGTTTGGGTTTAGGTTTGGGTTTTAGACATTTTTTTAAAACATATTTTGTAATATTTGAAATATTTGTTGTATTTTTTAACATATTATTTGAAAATGTTTTCTACTTTGTTTTGTATGTCGGCTAACATTTATTTTATTATATATATCAATTAAGAATCAGGAATAGCTATAATTAATATATAATATATAGGAAAATAATCAAAACCGAGCAACGCCGGGTCGGGTACGGCTAGTATATATATATATATATATATATTAAATTTAGAAATATTCATAAATAATGAATATAATTATAAGCATTAGAAAACATTATACGTTAGGGAGTAGGTATTTATATTATACAAATTGTATACTATAGTATATATGGATAACCTCTAACCTCTAACCTATATAGAGGATACGTTGTGATCGTGGTAGACGTTTTTTATTAACATATTATATATATTAACAAATTAAATATCTCATATAGGTCCCTACTAATATTCAATATTATGATTTCATAAACTTTATATATTATTATAACATGTGGTTCTAAATAAACTACATATTTTAATAACATGTACTTATGACGGGTTTGATATATATATCCATAGAGAACGAAGTGACTTCACTTCGTTCTCTATGTATATATCCAATCGCGATTTACAATTAAGTTAGAATTATTAAATTAAATGTCCTTGTATACAAATATTTCCCTTACAAATTTATGAAATATACTTCATCTGTATACCACGGGTATTGTTTTCGAGAGTGTACACTGTATACTTGACATATTAGCTATAATAGCCGACTTATCATATATATATATATATTACAAAATATTTCTATATTTAATTTGGTATATTCAATTGAGTACTATCAAAGATTTTCCGAAGGAAAGATATAACACTTACGCGAAATCGTGTAATTCGAATTTGTATACAAAATACCCTGGTGCCACCTATAGCGGGTTACTTTTAGGAACTATGCGTTGTTTATAATGTAAATTCGTATTTAACTATACACTTTTAAAATGTTAAATAATATGCTTTAAATTAATATTTATATGATGAAAACTAAGTGTTCATTACTAATATATAACAAACAAATATGATATGTATGTTTTAAATGCTATAAGTATATATTCAGTGAGTAAAAGCTAATTTATATTGCATGTAATTTAATAGAGCAATGAAAACATTGTTGTATGCAAACAGAGCCGAACCTAAATCTATTTCAGTGATTTCGATACTACTGCTAGCAGCGGTTGGGGCTATAACTAAATTACGTTGCATGCATAGGGAGTGTTATATCTTTGCTTCGCAAAATCTTTGGTACTATTACAAACAAATTTAAAATGTATACATTGTATATATACAATACATTGTCTGGAATATAATATATACCTAACGTTTTATTTGATAAATATATGAACATTTTATTTTGCATTCCTAAATCGATAATCAATACCTAATAATGACATCAATAAATAAATGACGTATTTTCTCATTATTATAATAATATATATATATTGTTTATTTATGTATAATTTGTTGATAGCTATCGTAGTCTTTGAAATATTGCTATTCATCAGAATACACCTTCTTTCCTCTATCAAGTATACTTGTTATATATATATAATTAATATAAATATATATCTCCTATATATTATATATATATTCGCTACAAATTAGAACGGAGGTATAACATAATCACCATATATACATAGATAATATCTATTAGATACACTGTTGTACTGTTATACAGTACTGCTTAATGTTATAACTCAATATACACTAATATGAGCTATACACACACATATACACACGCACCCACACACGCACACACGCACAGTGTGCGTCGCACACACACACACGCACACCCACACACTCACACACACCCACACACGCGCACACATACACACACCTATCCCTACACAGCGGTACACAGTGGTACTAACGTATGCCTGAGTCATGTGGGGGAAGTACTTCAGCACTTTGATCATGTCGACGAACCCGTTTCTACTGTTCACGAACACCGGGTGATTGTTCTCCACTGTTTGACACGTGACTCGTTATAGCATTACTCATCTCGATAAGGACATGAACGTAATGACTAGGATTGTATAATATATATATATGACCAAGTTTTGATGAAGATATGATTAGTTACATTTTTTGAAATATTATAGATTTTTTGAAATATTAGAGATATTTTTTAATTTGATCGATACATAATTTCAGTTAATAATTCTCTGCTTAAACTATATCAATGTATAGATTACAATTACATCGTGCAGTACATAAACATATATCTCTATAATATTCGCTAAATTTAAATAACTAATGAAATTAAATGTATTATTATTGTCGGGGGGAACACGTTACGCATATTAACGTTATTACATAACATACGCATGACGTGCAATGCACGAGGAGATTATTAATGACGCATTGATGACTAATTATACTAATCGATGACTAATTAATGACTAGTTAGACTAATCTATGACTAATATCTACGCGCGATATAGCGAATACGCGAAGAGGTCACCAGTAGTTGACCTTTGTGTTCCTTCATACAGGACAGTCGTTGTCGTATCTCCTGTATCTTGAGCTGACCGTCGGTCGAAGTGTTGTCGTTGTTGTTGTTGTTGTTGTTGTTGTTCAGTTTGTCCATGGTGGAGGTCAGATAGACGTGTGCCATCGAACTATTGTGTGGGGTGCGGTGGTGGGGGTCAAGGAGGGTGGTGATAGGGTGTTATGTAATAGGGAATTGTTACTCATCGCGCGTACTTTATAGTATACAGTGTATATATATATATTGTTATTGTTATTGTTATTGTTATTTAGTGGAGTCCTTTCATCCCATCCAGGAACTTAGATGACGTTTTCACTTATAACCATATATGGTTCTAATGTCCCTTCGAAGCAGCTCTCATGTTAAGGCATCCATGGTTTTAACGAGAGCCTATCCTTTATTTATACACAATTATATAAGATAACTTCTAAATAATATTTTAAGACCCATTTTATAAAATTAATTAATGCTCCGGAATAATATAATATATATATATGTCCGTAAGGTTCATCGTAAGGAATGTGATGTATGCCTACCGTACACATGTATACTATTATTACCTACTATGATTATATAACATTTATATCAACGATTTAGATCGAATCGATGTAGGTTAAGTTAGGGAGTTAGGTTCTCGTCACATGATACCTGACGCTATATTTACACGAACATTGGCCTACATAACAGCTCGTACATTCCCTAATATATAACTATATATATTAGAAAAGTACGAGCTGTTAAGTTTGTTAGTGTGTAACACATGCTTAGATATTATATTGGTAATAGACATACGGAAATATATGCATGGGTGGTTAATATGTTAATTCTGCAGAAATTCGTATACGAATTCGTTGTCTATGAGCATTATAATTACCAATATAATATCTAATCATGTTTAACGCATAGCATTAGCTAATGGCTAATGGCTAATGGCTAATGGATAATGGATAGTGGTTAATGGTTAATAATCATTATTTACAGGCTAACTTTCGTTTCGCGTTGTAGGCCGTAGATAGCTTCTTCATGGGAGATGTGAAGTTCTCCTGTGAACGTGTGTGGTGTAAGAGTGTGGGGTGTAATGTGTGGTGTACATTAGATGGCAACATGGTATTAGTAATGCTGCTGCAGTGCACTACATCATGTAGTCTACATGTAATACGTATTAGTATTATGGCGATCTAGTTCATTAGAATATTAAGTAAGTTATGCAATTGATAGTACACTACAGTGTATAACAATGTACTATTGTATACAATACGTGTACATATATGTATATTTGTAGCTATCGTTATCTATTGCTATTATCAACATTAAAGTTACGTAACTCAATACATATATTATTGTTATCTATTGTTATCTATTGTTATCTATTATTATATATTATTATCTATCGTTATATATTGTTATCTATTGTTATCTATTATTATATATTATTATCTATGTGTATTATCTAAATGTAACAATATATTGTTATCTATTGTTATCTAGTGTTCTATATGTTGTTATCTCTATTCGTTATCTGCCCACATACCGATAGAGTGATGTAGTTATCGGGTAGGTCAGCCCTCAGCATACCTAGTTTACCCTCCCTTCCCGCCCTCACCATCCGTAGGGCGGAGAAAGTCAGCCTCCTCATCTCTTTGTTAAGGGCGGGCAGGTCTTTTATCAGGGTGACGTCATCGTCGGGAAGAGAATCAGTCACTCGACTGATAAGGGTGGTGGTGTTATGCGTGAGCGTGCGTGTGTTTATATGTGTGTGTATATATGTGTCTATGCGTGTGTATGTTTGAGATAATGTATGTATACATCTATCAACTTAAATGTTACATAGTTAATAACATCTAATTATAGTTCGATGTTATTAACTATGTAACATTTAAGTGGATAGATATATCATATTTATTACTAACTTAAATTAGTTAATAAACGTTCATGTCCTATTGAACATATACATATAATTTTTTTTTAATAAACCCTTAATAATTAATATATAAAAGCTATATTCATATTAATACATACATTTGACTTCGAATACAAATGTACACAAAACTATAGTTTTTCATTTCAATTATGATTATACTCATTACACTAATTCCGTCTCACAGTCATAATGTTAAACTCGTGCAATATATTCACTATATACCTGAATATCGACCAGGGCTACAAACAGGTATGTATTCACGATGTAGGCAGCCACTATGTGGAGAAACCTACCACTGGAGATAAGGTCAGTCTTTCCGTAATTCCTTACATTGCCAGCTTCATTACATTATTATTTGATTACACATTATAATATTGTTTTTACTATTACTTAAGCGTCAAAATAAACTATTATCGTTATTGATATTACTCACGTCGATACGCACAGTGTTATCGCAGTCTGCGTCGCACACCTTCACGTATGTTCACACGGACGCACACACCTACACACCTACACATACATACACAATCACACACACACACAAACACACATATGCACCATCGATATAAATAAAGTTTCTTTATATCGATGATATGCACACACAAACACACACACCTTTATATGTGAACCGCCCTTCAATCACACCTATCACAGCTGAATGAAACCACTAAACTGATTACGTAACGATAACGCCGCCTCCTGCGTATTACGTAACGTAATTATCGATTACGTCATACAATAACAACCACGCGGGCGATAATAAGTGCACCGATAATGAATAGTAGCGCCAGAGTTGTAAACAATGCGGCTAGCCTATTGTACTAACAACGCTAGTAACCATAGTAACTACGTCCACTAGTACAACAGCTGTTGTGCACATCAGACGAATACGAATATATCCGCCTACGTATAGCGTATACGCCAACCCCTCCCCATTAATTGTGACTATTCCAGGCCACTTCGAAAGTCATTACCTACAAAATAACTGACTCTATAGAGTCAATTATAATTGCTATTAATGTAATTGCTTTATTAAAATGAACCGTTATAGCGGGTCATTTGCAGATCTACGCAGCTAAATAAACGTTTACTCGTGAATCCGTCCTATATATATATAGGATATATACTATCCTATTGGATATATATCTACTAATATAATTACGGTATACCATACGATAAGACTAGAGGAGGTGGAGAACTAGGCCGACTGTTTACTATTCGCTAACATCGTTGTACAGTGCACGAGTCAGTCGTACCGAACTACCGCTAACTTGGATTCCCTCTAACTCAGACTTACGAGTCTAGTTTGGTTTCATCTAAGTAAATACACATATATTTCTCTAAACCCGCATATCTCGCAGGACACATTTCATCGGTCCCTAATAGTCATAGTGTTAGTGGAAGTTGAATATATTACGTAATAGACTGTGTGCGCTGTGGTAATCCCTAGCTATATTGCGTAATATCTCGTATACGGCTAATTCGATCTCGCGCCACTAACGCGAGATCTCGCCCGACTACTAACGCTAGATCTTCGGACAGTCCGGTGAACATGCCGACCACGTACTTCTGCTGTTTGAACATCTCGGTGTCCATCTTGCGGATGTCCTGTTCCATGATGAACATGTGCTGTTTGGTTCGCTCCAGCTCGAGACTGACGTCTGTGAACAGGAGAGCGCATGCGCCAGAATGGAGTCAACGCATGCGCAGAACGTCGCTGCCATCGGTATCCATGGATACCATGGTATCCATGCATGGAATATTTAGTTAACGGATATTAAAGATGCAGCATTAGAGTGTAGGTTAATAATAATACACTAAAGTTAGTAGTTAAATGTGGGGCCCACATTGTGGGCGTATGAATTGAGAAAGTAGGGTGTGGTGTTTGTAGCAGGTCTGATGGTCACGTGGACGGACAGTTGATACATAGCTTAGATACAACACTAGCCTGTCCATCTGTCCAGCTGTACATCTGTACATCTGTCCAACTTTACATGCTACAAAAATCATACCCTAATTAAGTATTAAGTAAGTAAGAGAAATGGCAACGATTAATGATGGTTATGCAATGCGTGATCTAATCAAGCGGATTAATATATCGATTACGTAATAATACGGTGCTATAGAGTATGTGTTATGCAAGGGATAGGTTACGTCATGATTAGGGTGGGGCAGTGCTAGCGGTGTATGTACAGACCATCGAGTAAATCAAGGTGAATATTGTTAGTGTTGTTGTTGTTGTGGTTGTTGTGGTTGTTGTGGGCGTGGTTGCTAGGCAACGATACGGCACCGCTATTCGCCGACGCCGGTTGTTTGTTATGCATCTCGTTCTTGAGCTTCTCCTTCTTAGCCTGGTCGTTCATCTCTTTCAGCTTCTCGTGTAGTTTCAGCTTCTCGTCGCGCTGCACCTCGATTATTAACTCGAATTCCTTTTCCCTGGCGAGAGAATACTATATTAGGCGATGATTCGGTGTTTATATTTTATTCGACGCCCCGATATGCTAACAAGGATATGTCCTTAATATTATCTTCTATTTAGTATGTTATTATGTTGACATCTATAATTTGTATACTCATAATATATAAATTAGTTTTATATTATATATATATATATAATTTATATAATATTACATATAATCATTTTTGTTATTATTTTGTTTACTATTTTATAAAATATTTCAACATATCTTCTATAAAGATACTTTATATATAGTACCTACATGTATATTTAAAGTGATCCATATCTGTAAACCTGATATCAGCTATTTCGAGAATCTTTCTTTTTTCCTTCTCCCAAAGTTGAACTGTAGAATCTTTTTTAAGCCTAGATCATGGATAGTGTATTATATATATATATATATATAATATGAATACATACACTATATATAATAGTAAACTATCTTTACGAGTCATATAATAATAATATTATTGTTGCGATATAATATATAATACAATATTTGTGTAACTATAAATTAATATGGTAAATGAGACTATGTAAATAATAGTACTAATTATTATTATTATTTATTAGACGTTTTGTTATTTTCATTTGTTCACTAACAAACGAATTCGCATATATGCGCCTATATACTGCATACACTGTATACTCTATACAGTATTGTATTAATAGCTTACGTAATAGTAATCAGTTCAATTGTTGTCGCCCAGCTACGTAACCACAACTATTACGTAATGAAACAATAGCGGCGAGCTATTACGCAACGTACTGTACTATTTCGTCGGATTTCTCTTGAAGCCTCGCTTTCAGATGATGTACGGTGGACGCCAGGGTCACGGATTCCGTCTTCAACTTGTTGTTAGTCCAGTGTGCCTCCTTCAGGTGGTCGTTAGCCTTGCCCAGTTCGACTGAGGTGATTAGAGGTCAGAGGTTACCGCTTATAATCGTGGATTAGAACACTATTGGCAGAGGGAACACTTTGCGTTGACTGATGTTAATAGCTCAAAGAAAGGGATTCCATAGTATGTGTATATATACTTTCTATATGATTTTGATTTAATATAAATATATATAATATTCAAAACTATATAAATAGTTATGTCAGGTGATGTAAGCGATACCTTTAACAATACGTATTACATAATAGATAATCGTCATATAGCATTAGAAAGCAATGGGCAACAATTCTAATCAGATACCGACAGCCATGATAAAGGTAAGATATGATGTTCAGACGATACTGCAGCTATAGTACGCAGACTATAATCTTGCTAATTACGAGGTGGTGTGCATATTGTTATTGTTATTGTTATTGTTATTGTTATTGTTATTGTTATTGTTATTGTTATTGTTATTGTTATTTTGATGGAGTCAATTCATCTCTTCCAGGAACTCAGCCGAAGTTTTCACATATAACCACATCTCTCTAAGGCGGAATTAAGCGGAATCTAACTATTTAGCGGAATCAAACTCGGAATCTCTGAACGGCCTATTCATTATTATACGTATAATGCCACTTTATAACCGCGATCACGTTAATGCACCCATATGTTAAATAGAGCCCATTATTGCTATACACAAATTAATAAGAGCACCTCTAAATAGTATTTTAACGCCTATTTTATTGGTTCGGGCGAGGCTTGATCATGTCTCCTATAGGATATACCTACTACCCGCATGTCCGGCGTATTTACTAACTATTATAATGCATAGAACATACTGTATATTTAGTTAAGCTATTCAATTAAGAGCCTGTACTCTTATGAAAATCTAAAATAAATGTACGAGTACTTACTTTTAAGTTTTTCGATATTCTTCGTGAAATCTAATTCAGCGATTCCTCCGCACTGTTAACACAAAATGTACATTATGTAATCATGACGTAATACTGAATATTATAACAACGTATACGTATATATATATATACTTTACTAGAAATGGTCTGCATTCCCAATGGAATATTATATGGTCATATATGATAATATGATATATGATTTCATATATGATACCTATGGGTTATTCAGATTAAACTATAGTTTAAGTATACTTTATATAAGTATACTTCATTATTTTCTAATACGTATCTATATATAGATACATAATTCTATAAAAACCGGTTTTTAATTATAATAGTAACATTTTCTTAAATTACATTCTGTGATTTGTAATTCGAAATACAGTGAGTTTTCTTTTAAATTCAATAATATATTATATATATATACATATTTAATTATATTTAATAGAGTGATACCTAGATAGCATTACTTAAGGTAACATTGTAGTACGATAACATACGTGATAACATACGATACCATAGTGATATCGTTCACAAATATAATACAAATATAGTTGTCTAGCTTTTTTATAGTTATTTCTGTTCTCTTTATGATGTTATTTCTTATTACCCCTTATACTTACTTTTACTTTTAATCACGTGGCTCGGAAATCGTAGGGGAAATTAACACACTTGACTTTGAAACACTTGATTTCTCCACCCGTCTCGATCATGTACAGTATTTAACAAATCCTTAATAACAATCTCAGTCCACTCTGAAATGTTATCTAGCCATCGCTTTTGCGGGCGTCCTCGTTTACGTTCTCTCTTACGTTATCCTTTAACCATGCCTCGCATTATAGTTTTGCGGAGGCTGTTTTGTCTTGGATGTGTAGATACCATTTTAGCTTGCTTCGTTTAATTGCTTGTATGATAGGTTCGTAGTTGTGGATTATGGAAATAATCTTAAGTTTACATATTCATTAATCTTTATTTCCCGATACTTTATCCCGAGCAGTTTCCCGTGGGACTTGTTTTCGAATGCTTGGATTTTTGTTATACCTAACTGAATTGATCATCCATGTCTCGCAACTATATGTTAGTATTGATAATACAAGTGAGCGGTATAATTTATACTTTAATTTAATACTTTAACTTAAAGTTGATATGTTTGCTATTCCATATGGTGTATAGGCGTATCATAAGTTATGATGCATAACCGATGTTGCAAGAGCTAATATTATCTTAATTTCTGTTACACAAGATCAATCTTTTGAAATGGTTACGCCTATAGGCAACAGAAATGATTCACCTCCTCTATTTTGTTCCCACAAAGAGTGATGTCTGCATGTATTGAAGTATCATTACTATTCACCATTTCCTTACTCTTTTCTGCATTAAGCTCCATACCTTATATAGTAGCACTATTATCCAGTAGATTTGTCAGTTATTGAAGCTCGCCGTAATGAACCTCATACACATACATTTATATATATATATATATATATATATATATATATATGTGTGTACTGAAGCCAGAACAACTAACCGAGGTACTGGTGTCTATGGACTCCCTTAGTTTCTCGGTCTCCCGGTAGAGACCGAACATGAGCTTAGCCGGATCCACGTCATCCTCGGTGATGTTCACGCACAGACTAGGCTCCAGTATGAACAGCTCTCGGATCTTGTTCCATTTCTCTCTCATCTACGTACACGTGTATTAACTGCAGCTTCATTATATAGTATATATAGTATGCATAGTGACTATATAGTATATTTGTAATGTATATTACTTTGTGGATAATACAATTTCAAATTGTATGTCATACACACGTATAGAAGATATATATTACGTTATACGAATTATATTTTTTTTCCGTATACGTATTGTATTGTTATATAGTCTTGTATTATAATACATTACATTGAATTCAATTCAATTGCATTGATTTGAATATAAATATATATATATATATATATATATATATATATATACCATTACTAATATAGATTCTGCCTGCTCTATTCGACTACTGCAATGTTATCATTTACAATACCCCCTCATCGAATATTACTAAACTCCAAATTCTTAAAAATTCTATAGCTATATATACCTATAGGTGTATATTCAACATACCAACATACTACCATACTCATATATCTCCATTCCTAGCTAAACTCCACTAGCTACCTGTACGGCGTACAGTGTACGCCCTACAATCCTATATAAAACTATATTACTGACTTATAAAGCAATCCACCACGACTCTCCTTACTACCTAGCATCCCTGTAGGGTAGTATACTCAAACTTAAACTACCAACTAGTAACACTACACGCTCAACCAATACGTTTCTACTTCAACTTTCTCCCAAACATAAATTACATTCAACTAACACTCACGCCTGGGCAATATATATCCGTACTACACCATCGACTCCAAACTTCAAGAAACTACAGAAAACCCATTTATTTAATCTGAAACATTAACATCGAATATATATGGACGGCCGATTCCATAGTTCGCAGTCGGAAACCGAAAAATGTAAAATGTATGTATGTATATATATATATATATATGTGTGTATGTGTGTATGAAAATTTAAAATGTATCGATATCCTATCTGATAACATAAATGTATATTTATATATCACAAATTATCGTTTTATTTTAAATAAATATTAATCAATCTATAGATTATACCTCAAGTGGTATACCACTCAATACATATATAAATTGTATATAAGTATATTCGTAATTACATTTAATATACATATATAATTAGAAAAAATCGAAATAAACTATTTTACATAATATTTAAAAATAAATATAAAGAAAATGCAACTGAAATAAATAAATTATACTTTTATGTCCTGTAGTTATGTCATATATATATGACATAACTACAAGTAGGTATCCTATATATGTCAACAACAAAAGTGAATGGGTTAATGTTATGTTGAATGAGACTTTATTTTCAATATCTGGATATAATTAATAAATTAATTAAATCAAAATTATAGTTTGGCTATATAGCCAAAATATAATTTTGATCAAATTTATTTATTAAAAGTGATATATATTATAGATATTATACATATATAGATAGATCAAAATGTATTGAATTACTGGTTATATATAAACAAATAACATATAATTATATAACATATATAAACCATCGATGTAAATAAAAGTTTTACTTTTATTTGCATCGATGATGTAAACAAAATATATAATTTTGATAACAGTAAACAAAACAACACGATACAAAAAACAAGAAATAAACGGAGAAGTAAAATACAAATAAAACATTGGATTATACGAGCCGTTGAAATGAGCCTATAAGCATATTAAATAATATTATATAATCCATATCACTTTTACTCACATGCAATGAGTGTTATTAGAATGTATTAAAAAGTTATGAAATATTTGAATGAAATTATAATTTCAAAAACAGCATGTTAGAGAAGGTAAGAATATTCTTATAAGAATTAAATAAGAATAATTCATATATATACATATTAATATGTACAAAATCTAAAGATTTATTCAATATCCTATATCCTACATATTTTATAGGAGTAATCGAATAAGAAACTGATAATTATTAGGCATATGCCTAACAAATATTTAAATATTCAATAATATGATCATAATATTAAATGCATAAACATCAGTATACGTTTTAAATACTATTAAAAAATGCGTTCTATGGAATACATTTATGTAAATTTAAAGTTTATTAATTGATAATAATCATATGATGATAATCTAAATTTATGTTTAGGAAAATATAGGAGAGTTAAACTGTTAAAAATTAAGTTACAGCGAATTCAATTTATAGGGTACAAATCGTTAACATATCACCAACATTTGCCATGTACCCTAAATAGGGTATACGACATTTAAACTCACTAGGGTACAATTGTATATTAATATACATATTTGTAGGGTACATATATGTTAACTATAAGGGTAGGTCTACCTGACTGTTAAATGCACTAGAGTACACTCTAATTATTTTTTAGGGTATAGCTATGTTAAATATTAGGGTACCTGAATGTAGGACTATCTACGTGACTATTAAATTTACATATCATTCAATTCAATTACGGTAAATATTATACAATTGCAGTAGGGTACACGGTATCATATAATTAGGGTACAACCAGCTAATAATATTTAGGGTACAGTTTTATCATTTTTAGGGTACTGATCGTATTTATTCAAATTGTACCCTAATTAGGGTACGGCGTATGGGGAATGGGTATATGGGGACACTACTTACACCCTAAAGAGGCACTCGATGTACCCTAATTGTTAATAGTGTATTAACAAAGTATAGGACATTATAGATACATATAGATATGGGTAGTAAAGGATAGAAAATTATACGAAATTTATTAAATGATAAGAAATGTAGGAATATATATGAAGAAATAAGTAAAAAATAGAAACGAAAATGGTGATATCACTATTTTAGTCCCTGTATAGGATATGATTTGAAATGATATGAAAGAATTGGATAATATATGACCGAATTGGAAAGGATAGTTAAATAAGTTAAGTATTGGAAAAAAGGAGAATATAGAACATTTTATAAAATGATAGGAAAGAAAGACGACTATATTAAACGATATATACTTATTGTAAACAATATATATATATATATATATATATATATATAAAATACATTAAAAGAATACTATCAATATGTTTACAAATAAGAGTGTGATTTTAGTAACATAATTCGATTATTAAGAGTTTAAACGGAGAAAATATTAAAAAAGTAGATGATTTCAAATACAGTGGAAGTTATAACTAGTTATAATAATCGAATTATGTTACTAAAATCACACTCTTATATATATATATATAGGATCTACAGAACATTATATAAATATTAGAATTGCGAAGGCATGGGCTGCACTAAACAACCTAAATATAATATGGAAATCAAATCTTAGAGAAAACCTAAAAATAAACTTCTTCAGAGCTGCTGTAGAAACTGTTCTATAGAACAGACTATAGAATAGACTATAGAATAGACTATAGTCTACGGTTCCGTAACCTGGACAATGACAGTACACTGTTAAAAATAATAGCGTTCAAAACCCTTTACTTTATAAAATATCAATAAGTAAAGGGTTTCGTTTCAGTTTATTTACCAAACCCTTTACTTGTATTTCGTATACAACTAAAGGGTTTGTCGAAACCCTTTAGTACTTTAAATATGCACACGTAAAGGGTTTCTATTTATCCATACAAAATAAATGCATTCAAAACCCTTTACTTTATAAAATATCAATACGTAAAGGGTTTCGTTTACCAAACGCTTTAGTCGTATTTAATATGAAACTAAAGGGTTTGTCGAAACCCTTTAATACCTTAAATTTGAATATATAAAGGGTTTCTATTTATGAGTTAATATAATAGCTTTCAAAACCCTTTACTTTATAAAATATAAATAACTAAAGGGTTTCGCTAAACAAAACCCTTTAATCGTATTTCGTAGATACTAAAGGGTTTCAAGAAATTCATAGTGGTGATTCGAATAATTATTATATACACAATTATTATGCCAACATTATTAATTATTCTAAGTAAAACTATATTATTTTATAAAATTTTCTCTATTTTAAAATATTTATTTAATTATACCCTAATAAAAATTAGTAATCAATTATTATTTTTATTTTATATTTAAGGTAATATTCGTCATTATATAAATAAAATGTTATTTTAAAATTGAAATTTTAATAAATAATCAATATTTCTATTCAAATTTTATAATTACCTAACTCGAATTAGGTAAACCAGACCTTTGTATTACATTGGAAATTAAGTATATTAATTAAGATGATACGATTGGAAATCATGTTTAATTAAATACTCAATATTGGATATATAACAATTATACGTTTATTAAATATTATGTATAACATAACATTTAAAACATTATAATATGTAATTAATTAATTATTTAATTAATTATAATAATACAAATTAAAATACAACTGATAATCAATTCAATAATATTTTATGAAATTCTATCATTTATTAGATATTTTCACGAAACCCTTTAGTATAAAAATAGCTTAACTAAAGGGTTTCAAACCCTTTAATGGATATTCGCACGAAACCCTTTAGTATAATAAATGCGTAATTAAAGGGTTTCAAACCCTTTAGTGTATATTCGCACGAAACCCTTTAGTATAATAAATGCGTAACTAAAGGGTTTCAAACCCTTTAGTGGATATTCGCACGAAACCCTTTAGTATAAAATATGCGTAACTAAAGGGTTTGAAATTTATTCTACCAAACCCTTTAGTTCGAAAAACGGCATAACTAAAGGTTTCCAAACCCTTTAGTAAATAGTCGACCTAAACCCTTTAGTTTGAAAAAAGCTTAACTAAAGGTTACCAAACCCTTTCATTAAACGGGTTTATTAAAGGGTTTATTTCACGAAAACTAAAGGGTTTTTTTAACAGTGTAGCTATGGAGAGAAAAAGTGATGGAACATATACGAGGATGCTAAGAGCTATTAAAAACAAGCATTGGAATCTACACCTGACTAACGAAGAATTATATAAGAACATCCCGAAAATATCTGACACTATTAGAAAACAAGGACTACGTTTTGAAGGACATTGTTGGAGGAGTAAGGATGAACTGGCTAGTGATCTACTACTATGCTAACCCAAACATGGTAAGAGATCCCGTGGCAGGCCCAGGAAATCATATATAGATCAGTTAAAAGAAGACACAATGCTTAAGATAGAAGAACTTCCGACTGAGATGAATGATATAAATGAATGGAAATTACGTGTTATGAAATGCCTAGCAAGCTCGACCTTGTAAGGTAAGGTAAGTTAGTAACATAAGCAGTTGGACATATGAACAGCTAGACAGACAGACAATATTTGTATTTACTCAACGACTGTCTACCTGACCAATTATCCTGCTACAAAAAAGCATATATCATATATGGGTATACCCATATATGCTTTTTGTACCGGGATAATGATATATATCATAATACATCACTGGCCATTAGGGGCGCTGGAACTATTTGTATGTAGGGGGTTTTAACCAATCAAAATAAAGTTGGTGGTAAAGTGGGGGGGGGGACCAATACATAGGAGGTCCCCCTAGATTTTAATGTAGCCGGGGACATATCCCTCCCTTCTCCCCTGTTGCAGCGCCCCTACTGACCATATAGGGTCAGTTATGCATCGTCTATAACGTATCCACTAACCAGTGTTTTCAGCTGCAGTTGTATGCCGGCAGCCAGCAGGGTGCTAGCATTACTCTCGGCGTTCAACAGTTGCGAGCAGATATCGCACAGTAGGTTAATTCCGTCCCTGTATATCGCCAACGTCTCTCGATTAAACGCCAGCTTCAGTTGAGTGACAGCTCTATCTCCGCCCCCACCTCCGACTCCTCCCCCTTCATCAACGCCTCCACCGAATCCGTTGTGATCGTGCATTCCCGCTATCATCTGCGTGTCTATGTCGCGGGCTCTACACACTATAGTATACTGTATATACTAGTATATTAGTGTACTAGATATGCGGTGGAACTATAATATACTATAGTATAGTCGTATTAAAATACCGTGTGTACAAATCGGAGCGATAAGGAACTATATTTACTGTAGTGCTATATTTTGTAGGTATATAGCGTATACAGTGTATACTATACACCCTTTGGTATATTCGTGTTAAACCGAGGCTGTAGATTCGACGTAAAGGGGCGTATTAAGTCACATCACCAATATCTATGTGTTGATGCCCATCCGAAGGTGGCGTTAACGTACAACGTGTGTGGTCGAGTGTGTATATCCGTTAACGAGTGTATCCGTTTACTTCCGGTGTTAATGCGTTCGATTAAGTATATCCTCTCCCCCTCCTATATCCCTTCCTATCTCCCTTCCTCTTTTCCTTCTCTTACAGGTATCGTAACGTATAATCGGTGGATAGATTCGAGTAATCCGATGACGTTTATATGTCGTACGGGTAAACTTCTACACGGGTATATCGACTGGGGTAACGGTGAACTTCTGGACGACGTGTATAGCATACGACTATAGGTGTACGTAGTTGTACACGACGATATATTACTGCAACAGTAGTAGTAGTAGTGGTGGTGCGTGCGGGGTGTGCGTGGTGGTGGGCGCGCACAACGGAGCGCGTATACGATTGTTACCGTCGACTACAATGGCCGCCTAATCCTAAGCTTAGCTTGTAATCGAGGTGGTAGTGGTGGCGGTGGCGGTGGTGGTAGTGGTGGTGGCAGCAACGCCAGTACCGGTGGTCAAGCCACGTGGTCTAGGTTTGTCGTCGTTACGCGCGTGCGCATATCGCACTGTTGACCGTAGCTATTACGTAAGGGGCGTATTATTTACCGGCGAGTTGCGTAATCGATATTAATTTAAATACGTTAACCCGTCGCGTAGACTGATTTCATTCGGGAATTAAACAGACTTATAATCACGCATACGAATTATTATATAATGTTATATATAACATTATATATAATCAAATATGAATCATATATTTATGCTATAGCATATATACCGTATACGGTAAACAATAAACATCCTATAATAAAGCATTCCAATTGTATAAGTAGTAATACTTATGCATTATTAAAGGTGTATCTTACGGTTCAGGGTATGCTAATATACGTAACGTTTATTACTCTGATTACATCACGTTACAATGATGTAAGAGTGTGATAATACATATGGGTGTTAAGTTAACACTGGTAACTATATTGTCAACTTGGATGGGGGTAACACCGTATTGGAACCGCTATTTTCATATATTTTTGTGAACTATACGATAGTATGACACTAATATATATATATATATATATATATATATATATATATATATATTTATGACAATCCAAAGAAAACAATCATTACACACTACTCTCTTTATGAGGGTAGTGAAACAGCTGAAAGTTGAATGCAACTTAGAATCTTCTAAATCTTACGAAAATTTTATCATAGCAAACAAAGAGGCTTCCAAATCTATCTTACCAAAGAAACGGAAATTTGAATGACCAGCTCGACATGTAGATATTGCCGACCCTCGCAATATGGTGAATGAACTTTATAAACTGTATATGATTTCAAATTTAGAAGAGGATTACGATAACCTTCAGGAGGCCAAATGGAAATTACAGGAAACCTACGATAAAATAGAAAATGAAAAAATTGAAAAAAATAAAAAGAAAATGCAAATCAAATGGCAAAACATGCACAATTCTGGAAATTAATAAACGATATGACAGGGAGGAAATCAGCCAAGAAGGGAATAATTAAGGGAGAACACAACGAAGAAAGAATTAATAAATGTTTCAATCATTTTATAAATATTCTCGGTGGAGTAAATATCGATGAAACTGATACATTTGAACATGCAACTATATTTGAAGGAACATTATAACTGTCTATAGACATTGATGAAAAACCAACCCATGGTCCTCCTGTTATATAATGCCTATTCCTAAAGCTGGTAATTTAAATGAAGTTGATAAGTATAGAGGCATCGCTCTATCTACTGTCGCACTTAAAGTTACAAACAAAATTATTCTTAATTCAGCCTTTCATATACTCTTTTCTTAGAAATAATCAAAACGGATTTAGGCCTGGGAGATCGACAACAATTCATATTCTTGCTCTACGAAGATTGATAGAAGGGATATAATCTCAAAATATGAAGGTAATGATCACTTTTGTTGACTTTAGGAAAGCATTTGATAGCATTAACAGAAGTCGTATGTTCAAGATTATCTCTGCTTATGGCACACCTAGAGTAATAGTATATATGATATCGGTTTTACAATCAGATACAAGTGCAAAAGTAAGTACCCCCGATGGCGAAACCAAATAGTTTCAAATATCCAAAGAGTATTACAGGGCGACACATTAGTACCTTTCTTATTCGTTATAGTGCTTGACTATGCAATGAGAATGGCTATAAAGAATAATGAAGTGAAACTAGGTTTCCAACTAATTAGGAAATAAAATCGCAGGAAACCTGCAGTAGCAGGTTTCTGACTTAAGTTATGCCGACGATATAGCTCTAATATCAAAATATATTGAATAAGCACAAGAATTGCTTATCAGAGTAGAAATGAATGCTTCAGAAATTATACTTCAGCTAAACCCGAAAAAGACTAAGATCGTGGCTTTCGCGCAAACAAACCAAGTCAATATACGCACTATGTTAAATGAACCAATTACAATAGTTGATAACTTCAAATATATTGGATCATGGATTAACAGATAACTTAATAATTTTGAATTCCGTAAAGCTATGCCGAGAAAGCGTGCCACTAAATGAAAAAGCTCTGGAAATCAAATTACTGAAGATAATAATTGTTAAGGTTACCATAAAAACCATTTTATTATATGGAAGCGAAACCTGGACTATCAACAAATCGCTGGAAAAAAATAATTAATGAATGCTACACCAAACTTCTTCGCATGGTTTTAAATATGTCTTGGAAGATAAATGGTCCAATAAGAACTATATTTACATGCCAAAAATTACTAAAATAATAGCTACCCGTCGTCTAAGTATTGCTGGACACTGTATCGATACAGTATCGATACGGATCCGTCATAAGTAAGAGGCTGCCCATAACCTCATATTCTGGGAACCAAAAGGAAAGCGAAAACAATGACGCCGTGCACGGCGTGCAGTGACCTTTGTAGCCAATTTAAAAGAAGATACTGATTTGGAGGAGATTTTTGAAATCAGTAATGTGATGATGATGAGAGATGTTTGGAAGAAAATTTCCAAATCGGGTCGAACGAGAGTTCGACTAAAGTAAAGTAGAGTAAAAGTAAATAAGTATATACATATAACGAGTTTATAATAAAGCTATAGTGTTATTGACCACTGGTCAACAGTGCTAGGTCACGTGTGGTCACTAAGGTATACCTTAATGACCTCTAGTGACCTCTGTAGAGGTATTGTTTCGTTACGTCTACACAATATAGTGTTGTTTAATAGAACAACACTCGCAGGCGGTGAACTCTATTTCAATAGTAATCGATAACTACTTTAGTAGAACAATTACCGATAATAACAAGATTATTTATGGACCAAAGTTTAATTACGCCTGATAATGTCTACCTCGTAAAATAATTGGGTAGATATAGTATATTCAACTATCCCTTATTAAATTTTCCCAATTATTCTAAATTATTCCCATTTTTTATTCGCTGGGTACTACTATAGTATACTATAGTATACGTACTATACTATACGTAGTATACTATACTATCGTATACGATGGCGACAATAACAACTACAGGCATATAGTAAAACTAGGACCTAGATATAGGACCTAGAAATATGTATTTATATCTTACATTGGCTTCGTAAAGTTAGCCTATGGCGTAACACGGGCGGCCTATTGTTCTCGTTAATTTACTTAGGCGCTATTGTTTACGTTGGTCCGTAACGATAATCGTGCTGAACGCCTGGGTAGTAAAATGCAGTCGTAGATCGAGAGAGAAAGAGCTTACAAAGATTATACTATTTATATAAAACGATCGCAACGATTATAAATATTTCGCAGACTATAGAAATACGATATAAATTTTTATTTATCGATAAATAAAAATATATTGATTATAAGCAGACTATATAAGCAGCTTATAAGCAGACTATATTTAGTATAATATATATTTAGATTTATGTAATTCTCTTATTATCGCTCAGAGTGTGTATACGCTCTATATAGAGCGGCTTCGTTGTATTGATTAACGTCGATTGCTTACGTTGCCTTACTTCAACCTATGTATAAGTGAATAAGTTGTAACAAAGAGGTCACGGGTTCAAGGTACGGTTACGATAAATAAACGTGTTCGTAAGGTACGCGATATATACTTATTGCAGGATGAATATCAATACATATAGGTATATATTTTATAGGTTATATATAATAATAATACGTGCGTAGAGTAATTTAAATGTGTATATATAATACGATATAGAGACTGACAAAATACAACCTTATATTAATGTATTTAAAAACATATTGTTATATTTAAAAAATAGTAAACAAATCATAATATTGATTACGAAGAAGATACAATTACATTAGGGGTATTGTGACCGGGATACACTGGTTTGATATAGTATACTAACATGTTTACCACTTCAAACCTGGAGAAATGCGATTTATTACAATTCTATGACATCAAATAAAGTATATAGGTTTAGGTTTACCTAGGTTTTGTAGTAATTTTAAAATAATAAATGTTAATTAATCAATTGTTATAATAACTATATTATCACTTTTAATATAGTATTTGTAGAAGTCATTGAACCGTGACTATTTTTCTTGTTTACATTTCCTATTTCTCATTAATATATTGTTGTATTAATATTATATAGCTATAATCAATTCATATATAAACATAGTCTCGTCTTTGACTTAGATTATGCATATTACTAATAAAACATTATATGATAAAATAAATTTACTAGAAAATGTTATAAATAAATTATCTGACATAATTAGTTATCAATCATATATTCTATAGAATATTGCATCTTTAAAATTAGAAATTAGTAATTAATAATTTACAAATTAGATTGGAAATCACAAATTAACTATTACATAAGTCATTACAATTTTATGATATCGTCAACATGAATACCATAAAGTTTATTGTTATGAATATGGGCCAGGAATAATTTATTACCTATTAATTTGCAAACATTATATTCAATTAAATTACATAGGTATACCTAATACCTATTTATTACATAGATTTAAAGTTAGAACAGATAGAAAAGCTTTCTGTATGTCCATCATAGTTCCTAGACTATGGATTAACTTAGATGATTCAATAAGAAAGATTTTAAATTTAAATATATTTAAAAGAACTTTAAAAAAATATGTATTGAATAGTTAACATTAAATTTGTAATTTTCCTTTTAAATTTATATTTTTAACTTTTAATTTGACTTATGAAAATATTAATATTATTATTTTTTAAATTAATTTATAAAACTATGACTTTGAACTATTATCTGACTCATAACTCATAATTTTATTTAACTTTTATCCGACTGAAAATTTTAACTGACTAATTTGTTATAATACTATTATTATTATTCTAAATATTTTTTTTTTTAATCTAAGGTTTTTTATAATTTATTTGTATAGTTTTTTCCTATTATTTGGTTATTATAAGTTTTAATATATTTTTATTATTTTTTTATTTATATGTTTATATATTTTTTTATAATGATGATTAGATTACGAGGAGTTTTTTAATAATATTATTGTATTTTTATTATTTTATCTAAATCGTGTTCTGTTCTTTAATAAATAATATAAACTTATAAATTATTTACTATTTATAATAGTATTATTTTAATTAATTTTTCTTTTATTATATTTATATGTTTATATTTAAGAAGTAGTAGAATTTGTTTTATTTATATGTCGTTGAATCTTAATTCATAAATGTGTCATATTTTATATCGGGTAGAATTTATGCATTTGTTGGTTCCAAATGTTACCAGTGTATATACTATTGGCGAAAGTATATTCCCTAAGTTTTTGATATTGATGAACCCACATTCGGAAAGTTGATATACTATGGGTGTTTATGAGTTGATGATTTATTTTAATAATTACATTTTTTACTATATTTATTGTTCTACTATTTCTTATTTTCGTAATTTTTTCTTCTCGTGATATTAAATTGGTGAAATACTTGATAAGCTCTGATTCTTCCTTCACCTAAGCAATTGCAAAATATGATATTATTATTATTATTATTATTATTATATATATATATATATGATTTATTATCTAAGTATATAACTATATGAATATTATAACTAAATAAGTATACCAACATATAGTAAATAGGTGATAACGTTTAAACGTGTTGATATTGAGCTGATATTGTTTACTGTACTTTGTTACTTTTATATTCATTTTATTTACCAATATAATATTGTATATTACAAATTTGTAATAATAAGATTAGCTATATAATATATATATATATATATATATATATATATATATATATATATATATTACCTTACTTACCAGGTGGAGCTTGCTCGACAGTTCATTACACGTGTCCTCCATTCCTCTCTATCACTCATCGTTATCGGCTGTTCCTTATTATAATTCACTATAGTGCACAAATCGTCTATACGCTGTGCACTTGACCGTTGGTCAGCTAGTAACTCCTCCGCTTAAGTGCAGGTATCCCCGTCAAGTGTATTAGCCCACTCACTGGAGTGGTTGCCAGGGAGTGGCACGAGAAGCCAACAATGACAGTTGAGAGAGGGATAAGTGTGCTAAACTATCTAACACTTGTTGGTTAGAGAAGACAGTAGTTAAGTAACTAATGTATGTCCTATAGGCAGGGTGAGTTAAATTCGGCCTTTTCGTCAAAAGGTTGAATTTTGCCGAATAGGATTTTCCTATAAGGATTTTCAGAGGTCGAAAATAAGCTAAATTCGGCTTTTTTTTAAATATAATATTTATCCTATAGGAATATAATATATATACTATAAGATATATCTTAAATCATTAAAAGTAATAAAATAAAATACTTAATAGTAATATATATATATATATATATATATATATATATATATATTATATGTAAATAATACTACAAGTAAAAACACATTTTGATACAATATTAGTAATGTAAGTAAGTAAATTCGTAATTATTGAAGATTAATGGAATTATAATAAGATATGATAATTATAATTAGAATACGATTTTATACTAATAACAAAATGCATGATGTGCACCTATTAAACTTTCCTATCTTTGAGAAGCATGCAAGCGAAGTGTTATTTACGTCAATGTCACAAGTATTAGATAAGGTATGTGAATATTGAAAATATAACATTATTGGAATAACAACGGATGGTGAATAAAATATGACAGGACGTTTTAATGGTTTTTATAAATAATATTTATTATTAAATTGTTTATATATTATTATTATTCAAGGTATTTCAAGTAGAATACGAATAGATTATTTATCAGGATTAGTAAGGGTCTAGCTCATCAAATGGACTTGTCGTTACAGATATTTTATACAAATTCGATTTCAATGAAATTGTTGCCTACTTTAATAAAATTAATCTTATTTTTAAGGAGGAAATTCAATTTAATAACTAAAATGAGATATAAATGTCCCAAGGTAATACATTTATAATTATTGAATATGTATACCTAGGTTATAGAATTATATAGATATATGATACTCGAAGGTAGGTTTATTTGTATTTGATACATACAATATCTACAAGAGCAACAATATCAATCAAAGAATTACAAACGAAATCCTTACTAGAATTCCTACTATAAGAATAATTTTCACATTTAAAAAATCTCAAGGAAAGTTTAATTTGAAGGGTTTGTAAATAGTAATGTAATAAATGTAATATATAAGTGAATCTACATTTTTTAGATTTAATCTACTAATCATAATATAATGATGATAATATGGACTCTAATCTAAATAAACCTAATGAAAATTCAATTAGATGTAATTTTGATGATATTATTATGTAAGTACAATAAATAAAAACTAAAAATATTCAATTAAATGAATAAAAATAGTATGGAATCGAGGACATTTAGTATGAGAATACTTAGATAGTGCAACCAATATAGAAAAAGTTTGTTTATAAGGAACACTGGAAAATATATATTGAATTTGATAATGAAAATTAGTAATATTTCTCCAGAAAGAGATGTTAATAATTAAAGTACAATGACCGGATAAGTTAATATTAGTTTCAATAAATTATTCAACTTACCAGGACAAGAATTTGGAAATATAATTAGTAAGCACAAGTTAAGACTAAATAATACAATGAGTTAAGTAAAAGTAAACCTAATTGAGGTAGAATTTTATGAGATAAAGGATATAATTGATATAGATTTAAGTTTTCGTTAAACTATTATTGAAAATATACTTTGGAAGGTTAAAATGCATTAATGCAGAAATTTCTAATAATTTATTTATATTATAATATAATTAATATTATATTTCCTTTATAAAGATGCCTATTAAAGATGATTATAAGAATTTATTTAATTTCATTACCGTACTTCTATAGTAGTACATATATGTATATATCAAGAAGCTTCAATCGTTTAATCATATTTTTAAATAGTAAAGTCGATAAAAACTGAATGTAAACCCATATTTCAAACATTGCACTTGTAGGATGTATACACTCAAATCAATTTAATTATTTAAGAAAAATATAATAAATGTCTTATTTACTAGTACTTCATTATTGATTTAAATACTATATTGATACCGATATATTTGTTGATACTAAAATGATTGTAATAACATGCTATATAATATATATTAATTAAATTAATTAACCATATTAAGTACTTATAGAGATAACTATATTGATCAAATATAGAAAGGTCGAATTTAAGCCGAATGTAATGCTTTTATAAGACCGCAAATAAGCTAAATTCGGCCTTTTTCTTTAAATTATGTAAAGGCCGAATGTAACTCACCCTGCCTATAGGGCATACTATAGAGTATACTCCCCTTATGTACATACACAAGATATAATTACGATGTCGTCATATTTAAAAACCACTATATATATATATATATATAACTATAGTTAGTTTACCCTAACTACTATATGGTATTATAGTATTATAGTATATGGTATACAGTTGTATTACTGATGAATTACTGCCAGATATTCTTAAATATTTATCCGAATGAATCTACGTGATCATAAACACGTGTAATTAGTTAAACGTGTAACTATTAGGTGGTGCCACCTATAATAGTTGTTAATTTTAGCGACCTAAACATATATTAGATGTTGTATATCACCTGCACATTTAAGGGGAGGTCGCCGAGTGGAAATATTGCAATTTATTAGTTTTTCAGATTGTACGTTTAAATAATTCAGATTCAGTTATATATTATGTATGTTGAGTGATATTTTCAAAACAAAATATGCTTTATAAATACTTTAAAATAGATTTTGTTGTTATAGATACAAAAATGAAATCGATAATAATTATGAAATATTCAATAATTTGTAATCCCTTTGATTTTATATGTCAAATTTTGTATGTAATTTATTTGTATATCAAATTTACGAAAGATAAAATGATTGCCAGTATTAAATACATTGTAGTGTTATTTATTACATGAATTTATAGTAGTTCTATGTATATACCCTACCCATTATACCCACTAGTATACCCCTTATATACCCCATATATATAGGATATATGTAGTATATACTATATACTAATATGTATATGTGCGAAATTGTCGTCGAGTGCGAAATCCCCTTCAAATGGAATACATTTAGGATACATTCATCATGTTATCAATAGTGATCAAACGTAGGGTTTCATTTCACTCATAATAATTAACATGTGCATATATTAATTATTATAGTTCACACATTCATAATAAACATATTAATATGTGTATTGTGTATAATATATTAATATTCTACAACGATAAGGGATTGTAAAGTTATTTTTAAATAATTTATTGTAATTATTTTACAATAATATTTAAATATTATTTATATATATATATATATATATATATATAAATATATATATATATATATATATATATATATATATATATTTATCGCACACTTGTTTTTAATATTATACATTATATATAAAATTAATGTACATTTAGTTTATTTAGTTGTGTTGTTATCATTTTTACAAATTATAAATAAAAACCAAAAATTTGTATATACATTAAAAAAGATTGTTTATACATTCATATTAGTGTTAACACATCTATTAATATCTGCGTTGTTATATATAACACATTATAATAACTCATCACCTATATTCGACTGTGGTGTTTTCCCGTTGATCCCCCTTGGGGGTTTGCTTACATTGGTAGTCACAAGTTGTAACTTACAACTAACAACCATATATGGATACATGGTTTTTTTCCTAACTACCAACCTTATATGGAAGCTTAGAATTAAACTGCAGTTTATATCCACATAATATATTATACTTTGTACAGAATTCGCATGACATTGATCTACTCTGATATGATGATGATTATATAATATATACGTTGTATTATAACATAGGCACTGAAATAGGGTCATAGACCCCTTTGCTTGTGCGGAAGAAAATAATAAATAAATAATAATAATACAATAACAATTTTATAATAATAATACGTTGAATATAACATGTTATATGCAGGAGAAAAATATAATAAGTTGGATTATTTAATGATTAGAGGTAGAGAACACAATAAGAAAGATATCTTTTGAGGGATCTGATATAACATTATATTATAATATTACGATATAATATAATACCATAGTATGTGAAATATTACGTAGCGACCATATGATAGGATAAATGACCTACCGATGAAATATTCAACTGGAAAACTAATATCTTCGAATAATTTCAACATTGTATATTCAACTATTATTCGTATATACCTGAAAATATACCTATAATGTAATTCAATTGGGTATATGATTAGGAATTCACAATCTCCAAAAATTAATAATTTCGTATTATTAATTGCATGCGACCTAGTTTAATATCAGATATGTTTAAATACAATTCATATTGATATTAATTAACATACTAACATTATTCCCGCCCTGTCATAACATTGGCAACATATAATTTCATAGTAAATGAATAATATTAATAGTGAACTAAATAATTATCCTACAACTACCTCACATATTGAACATAAACTTGACCTAATTAATTTTAAAATAATTGTATTCAATACATCTTTTATAACCATAACCATAACCATCACCAACAATTATATATTAATTGTATATTAGAATAAATGATGGGTAATAAGAAACAAATACTATAAACGACTTACAGTTAGTATTCCTAATTCAGTATGACTACAAATTAACGAACATAATTTTGTTTACCTTCTTATCTATCCCATAGAATTTTGATGCCGTAGGGGCGCAGTTGATTTATTAACAATTATCTTCCATCATTCTATATTTTTAGTTCTTAACATGGCTTCTTCTAATCCAATACCGGTATATTCCACGATATTATCCTCCCATTGCATTTTTGGACCTCCCTCTCCTTCTTTTAACATCAATAATACATTTAAAAGTGTTTTATAGTATTATATCGTATTAGGTACCTACATTGAATATATTAGTATTTAATATGAATTATTTAATTATTTAAGATGAATTTAACGAATATTCAAATATCTTTTACGAATCGAATTCCTAAACTTCGAAATAGTCAACTTCAAGTAGGATTATTAAGTATAAATTATACTAATATTATACTGTATAATATTAGTATAGTATTCATAGTTTACAAACATTAATATTCATTAACATACTGCTGTTTTTTGACGATAGTATACAATAGGGTATATATATATATTACTTTACATTTTCAAGAAGGTTCGCTAATTTGAGAAGATATTTCTTCAAATTCCTTCTACTAAAACAAAATTAGCTCTATCACTAACTTGAAAAATTACAAATCAACTATATATTATTCAAAATCTATCTATTATAATAACAATATAGCATTGATATCCTCTGATCCTTGCAAATTAATTAAAATGACAAATACATTTTCTCCCTACAAATGACAAATTCCTCCCCTTTTTACAGAACACGTTAAATTATGCTCTCTCAACTATGCTCTCTTTTTGAAAAATTCTTTGAAAATAAAATTGAAAGCATTAATGATATTATTAGCGCTTTACTCCACCCATATTCAATCCTACAATCTAAATTGCACATCCATTTGACTCATTAAGTATATTTACTATCCCTTCCCTGTATGAAGTCAATGATCTATCCGTGAAATCTCACAGTACCTACGCCACTGATTCCCTACCTATATCATTATATCACACACTTTCACCCTTATTTTCTCCTATTTTTGGATATTAAACTCTGGTCAGGTTTCACCCTACATCAAGACTGTCATAATATCTCCTATAGGAATATATTCTAAAAAACTAAACATTGACCCAAAATCCATTAGTAATTATCGATCAATCTCCCATCAACCCTTATTAAATAAAATACCAGAAAATAATTATTTCCAAATAACGTATCGTTCATATAAATACAAATAATCTGTTTATCCCGTTTAAAAGCGATTTTCTTAAGAGACATTATACCGAAACAGCATCCTACTTATTACTGACGTCAGTATGTCGACATGATATTTTACACCTTACCCAACAAACAATTTATTCAGAACTTTTTAGAACTATTGGAACTATTGAGAACTTTTTGGAACTTTTTGGAACTTTAGTTCTCAATAATTATAATGTGAACTTTTTTAGAACTTTTGAGAACTTTAGTTCCAATAATATTTTATATTGAGAACTTTTTAGAACTTTTGGGAACTTTAGTTCCAATAATTATAATTGGAACTTTTTAGAACTTTAGTTCCAATAATATTATAATATATTTCTAAAATTAGTGATATCACCCATTAAAATCATAGATTTTATAGATTTATAGTTTGGTAAAATTAAAATATAAGATTACAGTGTAAACAAATATATGTAAATATATTTTTATATTTAAATATTTAATTTATAATTATACACATAGGAATTAAACACATTTGAATTAATTATATTACAATATATAAAAACAAGAATGTATTCTCAAAATAGTTAGTAAATAATTATTTAGATTATAATATATATTTTAAGTTTAATGGTATTATAATAATAATATATTTAAAATAAAATAAAATATATTTGATGATTGATAAATTATAATTATCAATGATAATATAATTTTATATATACATATTTAGGAATATAATATGCTAATTTTAAAAATAAAATGTTATTAACCTTCAATGATTAACATTAATATCTTATTTTATTAAATAATTTAATTAGTTTATATATATTATTATATATTATTTACTTTTTAATACTTATAAATTAAATTAGTATACATATATTATATATTAATTACATTTATTACTAATAAATTTTATTAATTAATTAAATTATCAATTGAATTAATTAATTAATTTAATTATAAATATAAAAAAATGATCATAATCACTTTCATATATATATATATATATATAGGTACATATAATAGATACATTTAAAATATAATTAGGTTAGTTATAATTATATTAGCTAATATAATTGTTAGTTATATATAGTGCACATATAAATATACTGGTTTGGTTAATTATGTGTTATTCAATAACTTATTGTATTTAGATATATCGTAGCAAGGAAAGTGTGAGGATACACGTATACATTAATTGCATCTGGGTTGAATATATACGTATATGTGTATATATGCGATATAATGGAAATTAAAAAAAGAAAAATACTTGATAAAGGTATGATTATATATATATATATAAATATATTATAATTACTATTATTTTACAGATACAGATACAGATATAACCAGAAATTATTATTATTATATAAATGTATTCACGTATAATACTTATATAGGTTATCGTATCAATGTTCACATTAGCTATCACGTATTCTAAGCATGTAACTTATCAATGTTAACATAATTTGTATTATATTGAATAACATATTATCCTTTTTTATTTTGATATTATATTATTTATTAAATAAACCTTTATGACATATAAATTAACAAAAAATAATAATATAAAATCATAAAATAAACATCATTATAATAGAATACAAAAAATAGAAAATAAATAATGTAGTAATGGAATAAGTGTAACAAGATTATATATAACAAGAGTATACTCTATATATAGTAACGATTGTATACATGATTTCCTAGTTCATGTCCATTATTTGATCTACCAAATATTACACGATGATAAATAATGCCTTAAAATTATCCTTCTCTTGGTATATGATTCATTTGCCAAGAAAGTCTCCCAGATTGTTATATGATATAGCGACTTGGAGTACTGCATTACTTTGCTACTCTACCTACCCAACTAACAGTGATAGCCTCATAATAGTAACACAATAGCATATATAATAGCCAACATGTTTACACTGTACTATTATGCTGCTATTATGTTGCCATTGAAAGTCTATTATGCTGCTATTAAATTGTCATGCTATTATGTTGCCATTCAAAGTCTATTATGATATTATTATGCTGCTATTAATTTTAAAAGTATATTATGCTGCTATTATGTTGTTATTATGAGGCTCTTACTGTTAGCTGGGAATTGGTAAATTATTATTAATAGTAATAGGTTTTGTGTAGGTATATTATAGTATATAATAGAAAACAACCTGTGTTTTCTAATACTTCCTATTTTAAATTATACATTAATATAAATATTATTAATAATATAATTTATTCAGAACTTTTGAGAACTATAGTTCTAGAACTTTTGGGTAGTTTTGAGAACCAGGATCCCAAAACTTCCGGAACTTTTGAGAACCAAGATCCTAAAAGTTCTGGAACTTTTGGGCTCCTTTTGTCCACAAAACTACCTAGAAGTTCTAGAACTATAGTTCTCAAAAGTTCTAAATAATTGTTTGTTGGGTAAATAGCAATACATGTATCCAGCTAATCCTACTTAACGTATATACGTATATATGATATCATCGTATTCGTACACCATTGATCATAACATATTAATCTCGCGTCTTACTATGCTTGCTATTCTAATAATAGCATCATAATAGCAGTATAATATACTTTTAAAATTAATAGCAGCATAATAATAATATAATAGACTTTAAATAGCAACATAACAGCAGCATAATATCACAATGTAAACATTTGAGGCTATAGCCTAATATATTAGATATGCTATCATGTTGCTATTATGAGGCTACCCAGCAAACAGTAATAGCAGCATAACAGCATATGTAATAGCCTCATATGTTTACATTGTGCTATTATGCTGCTATTAATTTGGCATGCTATTATGCTGCTGTTATGCTTCTATTTAAAGTCTAGTATGCTAATATTATGCTGCTATTAATTTTAAAAGTATATTATGCTGCTCTTCTGCTGTTCTTACTGTTAGCTGGGATAATATAGGTAATAATATATATATTATTGTTAGGCTATAGCCTACTTTTAAAATTAATAGCAGCATAATAGTAGCATAATAAACTTTAAATAGCAGCATAAAAGCAGCATAATAGCATGCCAAATTAATAGCAGCATAATAGACATTTAATGGCAGCATAATAGAAAAATGTAAACATTTGCTGTAAACATATTACATATGCTGTTATGCTGCTATTATGCTGCTATTACTGTTTGCTGGTTATTACTGTTTGCTGGGATTTCCTATCAATATATTTCGACAAATTAAGGTAATATAAAACTAATATGTATCTATACAGCATGGTTTTACTTTCTAGGTTATAAATAATTTCCTTGATATATCACTTAAATAAATATATAACACAACGTCCAAATTGCAAATGGTTTAATTCTGAACTTTCATCATCAAAACGCAAATTACGACTATTAACAACGTAGCCTATATAGAACCCTACTCAGGAAGTCTAAGAAATCATACTACAATAATCTATTAAAAGAAGCATCAACTAATTCTAAGAAACTTTTCTCCATTTCTAACCAGCTACTTGGTAGAATATCACTACGTGTTCTACCAAATGAACCCATAACAACGCTAATAGATACATTTGACCAATATTTCAATACTAAAGTCATGAATATAATTAAATCACTCCCTACACCACTCAATGAACCATATAATCTACCTCTATATTCCCTTTCCTCCTTCACATTACCATCAACTACTACCATTGAAAAACTCCTCAGTGCAGTAAATACATCTTCCGAACTAGATCCAATTCCTCATTCTATATTAAATAAGTACCACATTTATCTAGCATCTTATTACCAAGAAATAATAGAAAACTCACTTACCTCAGGCATTTTTCCAATCTACATGAAAACAGCATATGTTACACCCATCATAAAAAAACCAAACCTTGAAAAATCAATCCTCTCCAACTACCGACCAATCTCCAACTTATCAACGCTCTCCAAAACCCTAGAACGAGTTGTTGCTCGTCAATTAAATTCGTATCTCCATGAAAATCATATATTAAACCCATATCAGAGTGCCTATACCAAGCACAAAAGTACTGAAACTGCAATGATACATATCCTTAATCACATTCACCTATCTGCTGCATCACCACATGGTTCAGTGGTCATTCTCCTTGATTTATCAGCTGCCTTCGACACTCTTGACCATAATATCCTTATAAATCGACTAACTTCTATCGGAATCTCTGGTACTGCACTTGATTGGTTCATCTCATACCTAACTGATCGTTTTTACCCGGGTTTTTACCAAATTAGTATAAACTCACTAATCTCTAAACCTCGTAAAGTTACTCATGGAGTACCTCAAGGATCGGTCCTTGGTCCACTCCTATTCAATATCTACCTACTTCCCTTATTTAGAATTATTGACAAATACCCCACTATAGAATATCACTCGTATGCTGATGATATACAGTTACACTGTAGATTGATAGACCCTAACAACGACATAAATGTACTTAACAACTGCATTACTGATATACATAACTGGCTCACCAACAACTCATTATCACTAAACTGTCTTAAAACTGAATCAATGCATATTAAAACATCTACCACCATATTCATTCCACCACAAATTACCATTAACAATCTGAGTATTTCTTATGCTAATAAAATAAAAAATCTTGGTATATTAATCGACCCAACACTACAATTCAACATCCAGACTAAATCACTATCACAGTCAATTAACTACATACTACACAACTTACGAACAATAAGACCCTTCATTAATTTTAATACTGCAAAACTCCTCGCTACATCCCTCATTCTCCCCCGCCTCGATTACTGTAATTCATGTTTCTATGCCTCCTCACAATCTATAATAAATAAACTCCAACGTCTTCAGAATTCAGCCATCAGATTCATATTCAACATAACTAAATATTCCAGACAACATATATCCCCTTTGAGAACCAAATTACATTGGCTGCCAATAAAATCCCGTATAATTTACAAAATTGCACTCACCATACATTTAGCTACACATCATAACACACCAGACTATCTTGCCAACTTACTAACTCCCAACACAACTATTTACGAACAAAGACACATAAACAAATTCAAATTAAAAACTCCAGTTCTATTACATTTAACATCTTCCCAACATAAATCTTTCTCCATCCATGCTCCAAAAATCTGGAATGATCTACCTCACCATATCCGATCAATTGACTCAACTGTAACATTCAAATCAAAGCTCAAAACATACCTTTTTGCCCAATAATATATTGAAAGCACGTCCGAAAACTTCAATAAAGAAGTTGATGGAAGTGCCTAAACCAATTAGGTAACAGGTAAGGTTAGGTAACTTATAAGTTATAATCATAGATTTGTATTTTATTTCTAAACTATAAATCTATGCTTATAATATATGAAAAGTTCATTTTATCCAAGTTATTGTTATATGAATATTACATGCATATTATAGATAATAGATAAATATATAACTTATATATAATATACATTAAATATATATATATATATATATATATATATATATATATATATATATATATATTATATATATAATATATATATATATTATATATTATATAATATAAATCAACTTATCAAAATCTGCGTAAGTATAGGTGGCAGTACACTCCTATGGTTAATAACAAACTTACTAAATAGAAATTTATTAATAACTAATTTTTTTTTGAATTAAGGTTTAATTTTGATAATATAGGAGTATACTTTTATTATATTATAGGAAATTTTATATATTATTATATAATTACCAAATATTATTATATAGTTGTTGAATAAAGTCAATTTTTGAGGTAAACATAGATTAATTAAAAACTAATTTATTTAAAAAAATATTTATTAAGTATTTTACCAGGTCAATGAACTTTACTAGTTACTATGTTAAACATATCAACTTTTACGTAATTAATTAATTATTAATTATTTTATTTATAATATTTATTTCATTATCATAATTCTAATGTGATTTTATACAGAATACACAATTTATTACAACTTGGGTTGATATAATTTGAAAATTTAATTTAAAATAATTTTCGAAAATAAATATCTATCATAGATTCTATGCATAGCTAAATAAGTTATATTATAATAGTGATTATTATATATTAAATAATTTAGTAAATTAATTATGTTTATATCATATATATTTTGTCATATTATTTATCATAGATTACATGATATATTATATATCATAAAATATGATTCAGTTTTTAACAAATATTTTTATAATTATTATAAATATTTTAAATATTAATATCTAATAATTAGTAGCATATCTATCATACATATTATTAGGAGTGTAAATATTTGAAATATTAAATAATATAATATCATATTATTAATAAGTAAAATAGCATGTTTAATATTTATACATATTCGAAATATTAAACAATTTAATTATTTATATTATTTATAATTAATATAAATATTAAATATATTAATTATATAACTATAATAATAATAATTATTATTATTATTACGATATTATTAATATATAAAATATCATGTTTAATATTTATACATATTTTAAATATTAAATAATATAATATATTATTATAATAATTATTAATATGTAAAATATCATAAATTAAATATGTATACTGATAATAAGATTTATGCTGTATTTAAAAATAATTATTAAATAATATTAGATAAATTAGTTTAAATCATATTTTTGCTGAAATAAACTTTACGATCGACGGAAAAATTAGACTGACATCATTATCCTTAGATCATAAATATATTGAATATATCAATTTATAAAATAAAACAAAGAAGTATTTTTATAACAAATTATGATAAAGTTTGTAGTATATTATTAAATATATCTTAGTAAATTAGTAATGTATTTATTATCAATTGAAATTATTTTTGAAAAATCAAAAAACATTATTTTCAGTACAATATATTTTCCTCCTACTTTAGAAAAAATAGCTCACTCTACATTTATTGATTTCTTGATAAATAATTTTCAGCAACATGTTAGTAATGATAAAAAAATGATTATTTGTGGTGACTTTAATATTGATCTAGTGCATATAAATACAAATAAAGTGGCTAATAACTTTTTTGATACGATGATTTCACTAGGTTGTTCACATCTAATTAATCGTCCAACTAGAATCGACACTAAACATAATTCTTCTTCTATAATTGATAATATATTTACAAATTTTAATCTTAATATGAAAAGATTTTCAGGAATAATTATTTCAGATATATCTGACCATTTTCCAATTGTTTTAAATTTACAATTGTCTACCAAACCTCAAGATAAAGTTAAATCTACTAAAATCAAACAAAATCAAATTAATGATAGAACCATGATTAATCTGTTTGAAATTTTAAAAAAAAACAAACTGGGAATTCATAAAAACTAACGATACAGAAAAATCTTGGAATTTATTCTTGGAATACTTTATCTTAAATTTTGATAGATACTGTCCAAAAATTAATAAAGCCTCCCACAAAAATAAACTCATTCCATGGAATACTCGAGATCTTAAAAAGGCTTGTAGAAAAAAACAGATATTATATAAAAAATATAAAATATCTAAATCTGAAAATGACTTATTTATTTACAAAATTTTTAAAAATAATACAACATCTTTAGTTCGAGAAGCTAAGAAAAAGTATTATTCAAATCTGTTAAAAAATTGCTCTGATACAAAAAATACATGGAATGTACTAAATAATTTACTTAATGTTAAAAAAAAATTCAAACAACTACCTGACAATTTTAATTTAAATAATGTGAATATTGTTGATTCTAAACAAATTGCTAATGAATTTAATTCTTTTTTTAGAGACATTGGTTCTAATTTAGATAATAATATAAATAATTGTAATGATGATGACTTTAAATTCTTTTTACCTGAACCTAATATACATAGTTTTTTTTTAACACCAGTAAGTTCAGAGGAAATTATTAAAGTATTAAATGAATTCAAACCAAAAAAATCAAGAGATCATTATGGCATATCCATGCAGTTACTTAAATGTATTTTTCCTGTATTGGTTTATCCATTTGTTTTTCTTGTAAATTTATCTTTTGAATCAGGCGTTGTACCGGATTTCTTAAAATTATCAAATATTATCCCTTTACACAAAACTGGTGATGATACGTTTTTTAATAACTATCGTCCAATTTCTCTCACCTGTCAATTCGCAAAGATTTTAGAAAAAATATTTTATTCTCGCTTTTATAGTTTTTTATCATCTTTTAATATATTATCTCCTTCTCAATTTGGTTTTAGGAAAGGATACAGTACATCACATGCAATATTTAACCTCCAGTCACAAATCAGTACCTGTTTTAATAATAACAATGTTGGCGCTATAATCTTTATTGATTTAAAAAAAGCATTTGACACAGTTAATCACAGAATATTACTTTTTAAATTAAAAAATATTGGAGTACGAGGCATTGCACTTAACTGGATAATGAGCTATTTAACAAATAGATATCAACAGTGTATATATAATGATGTAATTTCAGATAAACTAAAAGTCATAACGGGTGTACCCCAAGGCACCATCCTAGGACCCATTTTATTTTTAATTTATATTAATGATATTACAAAATCATCTTCTTTATGTAAGTTTACCATGTTCGCAGATGATACTACTTTATATTTTGAAAATACATCAGCCGAATTACTTAATTATATTTGTCAAACTGAATTAAAAAATATTAATAAATGGTTAATCTATAATAGGTTATCATTAAATTTAAATAAAACTTGCTTTATGTCTATTAATTCAAGAACTATTATAAATATAAATTTAAATAACAGAAATATTGAAAGAGTTACATTTTATAAATTTTTAGGCGTAATTATAGACGATATATTAAACTGGAAACAACATATCTTGTTTTTAAAATCAAAACTAAAAAAAATCATATGGCTTACCAACATTATTTCCAAATTTATAAATAAAAAAGCATTACTTCATATATATAATTCCATATTCTTGCCTCATATAAAGTATTGTAACATATTTTGGGGAAATACATATAAATCTAATATATCATGCATATATATTCTTCAAAAGCGAATGATAAGGATTATATGTAAAAAACATTTTTTACATCATACTAATGGACTATTTATTGATAATTCTTTATTAAAAATAAATGAAATTACATATATAAGTACATGTGAATTTATGTTTAAAATTTTCAATGATCTTCATCCTGTTATAACAAATGCATTTTTTTCTGTAACTTCATCATCTCACAACACTAGGAGCATAAATAATTTCTCAATTATTAATTTCAAAAAAGAACTATGCAGAAGAACATTAATATACACTGGACCAATTACCTGGAATAAGCTTGATAATATTTTAAAAAATATATCAAATTATAAATTATTCAGGAAACGTATGTATACAAATTTGTTATCTTCTTACTCAGTATACTTATAATCTAAATCTCATTTTTCTAATTTTAAATCTTTTATCATGTCTTTTATCTAATATTGTAATATATACTAAGATCCACATTTTATTCTTATTTTAATTTATTGACGTTTATGTAAAAATTAAAAAAAAATTAATACTTTTGAGTGTTTTACTTTACAATATTTTATTTCCCCGACATTAATAATAATATTTTACTGAATTTTTACATTTTATATTTGAATTTACTATCATGTTTTCTTTCTTTTTAATTGACGTTTATATAAAAATAATAAAATTAAAAAAACTGTTAGGTATTTCTTTTTTCTTTAGTATTTTCTTTAGTATTTTTTATTTCCCTCTGACTAATAATATTATTTGACTTTATTTTTAATTACATAAACATTTTGTATTGAATTTTTTTTCTTGTATATTTGATTATACTTCTTTGTTTTATTTCTCTTTATTGACACTTATATAAAAATTAGTAATTAAACTAACATTTCAGTTTGAACAAATATTTTACATTCTTTACATTATTATAAAGTATTACAAAAAAATTCCTAAAACTTATTTACTGAAAAAAAAAAAAAAAAAAAAAAAAAAAAAAATGTTACATACAGTTCTTACCATCTTTCTAGATATTCTTTTTGTTATGTTTTATTCAGTTTTATTTCATTTTACTTCTTTTTTTCTTCTTTTATACTAATACATCTATATTTTTGTTTAGTGTATTATTTTATAGTACTTATTATTTATTTTAGTTATTTATTTATAAATAATTAAATGATGATTACATAATTTTATGGCAAGTTCAAACATTTTATATTATTTTTCTATTTTATTCATTGTATTGTATCTATGTAAACAGGAAGTCATCTAATATTTTATAATATTTTATTTATTTAGTTTTTTTTGAACTTGCTTTAAAATTAAGGGTAATTGTCTCGATAAGCTTTAGCTTCTACAAAAACCCTGGTGTAAACCTAAATCTGATAATAATAAAAATAATAATAATGTATATTAATACTATATTATTTATCTTACGTATCTTAATATATTATATTTTACAATGTATTCAAATGCCGTCATGTTAATCATATTTTATATAAATTAATTTTATTTTTGAAAGTTTGTGTTTATTTTATCATATAATATGAATAGTATTCATATAATAAATATACTATAACCTCCTATAATATATAGAATTTGTATTAAATATAATGATGACTCCTATAATATAATTAATGTAAGAATTTAATGACATATATATAATTATAATGATATATGATTAACTTTACGATTGAAGAACATCGATTTCCGGTAAATTTTTCCATTGATCATATAGTTCACTCAATCTCACATGTTATATTATGTTTAATTATAAAAATATATATATAATTATTTTTTATAAACTAATAAGATTTTATACTTATTTAACATTTTTTAATAATAATCACCTAATAAATATATTATTTTAAAAATCAGCCAAACATATAGAAATGTATTTTATAAAATTAAAATGTTAATAATATATTATTATTTTATATAGTAAAACCAAATATTTCGCGAAGTAAAGATATAAAAGTCTATCTACGAATCGTGATTAATGATCAGGCATTCCGCTGCTAGCAGTAGTATTGAAATCACTGAAATAGATTTAGGTTTGGTGTTGTTTTTAATAGAAACTTTCTATAATTTTTTTCAATACTCTATTAAATTACATGCAATATAAATTAGCTTTTACTCGTCACATAATTTTGTATAGAATTTAAATCCAACATATACTATTGCTGAGTTATATATTAATAATGAATACTTAGTGTTCATCATATAAGTAATAATTTAAAACCTATTATTTTACATTTTGAAAGTGTATAGTTTGACCTGAATTAATATTATACCAATTCATAGTTCTGAAAATTGACCCTATATAGGTGGAGTCCAATATTATTGTACATGATTTCGTGTATGTGTTCGCATATATTTCCTTAAAAATATCTTTGTTATAACTATAAATATTTTTTTCATTTAGACGAGAATTAAGTAACAATAATTAAAATAAATCATTACAAAAATATGTGTATAACTATTAGATATCTATAAGTTGTATGCAACTATATATTAGTAGTATCCTTTATATTTCGTTAACGAGAAAGTTATTTATAGAAATATTAACTTTTAACTATGTGAGAATAATAAAAGTCATTTAATATAATTTATATATATATATAAATTTATCGGGAAAAAAAGGAAGTTATTTTCAAGTAATAATATTAAACATATATTTCTCAACAGAGATTAGGCTTTAAGTATAATATTTAAATAATAAAATATCTTAATCATTACTATTTTATATATATTATAAAAATTTATGTTCATACAGAGTAAAAATAAAAAAGAAAAAATCCCATGGAGACAGATCACTAAGAAGAGGGATATACCAATGTACTTGTAATCTTTGATATACCATCTTATATATTTACGTTAGTAATATATATATATATATATATATATTTGTTCTCATTTTCGATAACTACTTCCTTCACATGATAACGATATGAAGTCCCTATATTTTATTGAAATAAAGAAATAATGCTTCGCTTAAAAATTATACGTTATTTTGAGCATTGATTGTGTTTTACATAGTTTTTATTTGTTAATACGTAGTTGCATCGATACCCATGTTGTTTTATTACATATATAATTATATTTAAGTATATTTATTTACGTATTCATATTCTAAGTATAAATATTATTAGTAAACCACAGCATATTTCCACATAGTTTATCGATGTATATACTAAATGCTATATGCTATACACTATATACTATATAGTGTGTAAAATATTATGTATAAAATACGTCCGTTACAATAATAATATATTAATGAATCAGACTTTCGCAAAGTGAAATGATTACAATGCCTCAGAGTTAATGAAAGGGTTATTAGCATAATCCTCGTCATATTACCCCATTGTTTAGTAATGTTTAGAATACCCCACCACTAGGGGCGCTGCAACAGGGTGGGACGGGGAGGATATGTCCCCCCACTTTAAAATATAAGGGGACCTCCTATGTATTGGTCCCCCCACTTTTACCACAACATTTATTTTGATTAGTTGGTCCCACATACATACAAAATCGTTCCAGCGCCCCTACCCACCACAAGAGTCATCTGTAGCATATAACATTCTCTTCAAATGATGCGTGCAGTCATTTCATCAACCTCATCATTTAGTAAGCTCTAGAATTCCAGCTATGAACTGGCAGTAGTTGTAGTTACTGTATTCTCTTCATCAGATGTGTGTAGTCATTGTAATGTTGCAGTGTATTAATGTCTAGAATGTTCCTCTCGCTAATATAGTAGTAGGTGTATTTTACTATATCTCTACGTATGGATTAATTGTAATGTAATCATTTAATCATTCAATAATTATAATCCCCGTACCTCTGTAACTCCCCAATTAGATATAGTAATAGCTATTGTCGGTAACGTTATTGGTATTTGGTGGTGTCCTTTCATCCCATTTAGGAACGTAGATAAAGTTTTCACTTATAACCATATGGCTCTGATGTCCCTTCGAAGCCGCTAGTTTAACAGTATATGTTCTCTTCATCGTATCTGTGCAGTTATCGCAATACCCCGGTGCTGTTTAGAATGGTCTGATAGTTAAGTAGCAGTAGAGTTCACAGCACTACTCTCTCTTCATCGGATGTAGCCATAGCAGCTATACGAATGTGTACCTGTGTCGTTGTGGTTGTTATTCCAATAAATACCACTACATTACTACCACAGCAGTGTCCTACAATCGTATGTGCTATACTATATCTGATCCTCATAGGTATTAGCTACTATCGTATCGATGTATTTTGCATCGTGTTATGTATATTAAATACATTATATTTATAAATGTACTATTATATTTATGATATCATATATATATATATATAGAAAATATAATAAATTTCATATGAATTTTGATATGAAATATAAAGTATTTACAATCAATAATCTATATTGATTCCAGTTTACTATAGCGCAATATATATATAATATACTATTAATAAATAATATTTCTTTCAAGGTTTAATACAGACATTCATTATAATTATTCACTATTAAATAGTGAATTAGATCTTCATTAAAGTGTGAATCAACGTAAATTGAACGTAAAATATGGTTGTAATTTATTGAATGAGAAACAATACGAGAGTGATATCTTTAATAAGTTTGCATCGCGTAATTAATCATATATTTTATGAATAGCGCATGTATAAATAGATTGCGAATTGTATGCTTAGTATACTTAAGTATGCCTAATTGGATAATTAATTGAGTGTATGTAACCATTGATCCATGTGAATATATAGTATTGAAACCATTCATTAATGTATTACTAGGAAATGATGTCTGTCCTCTATCTACTGTGATCACCTTACCAGGTAGTACTTGTGGTGATAGTCACTATTTCTCATTTATATTCTGTGATTTGTACTGAAATATATATGTTTTTCAGTGAGTGTTATACTTTTTTGATGATTATTTGCAATGTAATCAAATCTTTATCTATTAATGACACATATATATACCCATCTCTTGTGGTAATACATTATAATTATCATTCATCCTGAGTTATTATGTTTCCAGTAATATTCGTTAGGCCTCTTTTACTCTTTCTATCTTTATTCGCACATTATATCTCTACATAAACATCTCACGATGATTTACTAAAATATGTTGTCTTAAAAAGGTATCTCACTACCAGTATTTCCGGTATTAATGTCCGGAAATGTTTGCTATAAAATGATTTTCTTGCAAGTTAACTACAATTATAGTGGAATTCCCCCTTATATTCCGGTCATTTACCGGAAATATAGTAACTTTACAGGGGGTATCCTACTACAACTTGCTAGAAAATCACTTTCTATCAAACATTTCCGGATATACTGGTAGTGGGATGTGACCCCCTTTAGGGTGTTATGTTTGTAGCATAGACATACGGGCAGACTACAGTCGTATCTACAAAATGGTATCAACTGGCCACTGTCCAACAGGAGTGTCCAACTGTCCTCGCCTTTAGTGTAGCCAGTCTAGTTAGTTACGCTGACTCACGCCACTTGGTCGGGTAACAACACTCGTCCATCTCGTACGTCATCATTAGTCATGATTTAATCTAAAAATAGATTGTCTACGTCATGTATCCACTCTCTACGTCGTATAATCCTGTTGAAAATGTTTATAAGAGTTTTATTACAAATTATATATATATATATAAATATATATATATAAACATAACTAAATAAGTGGACCGTACAACTGTCTGTGTTACGACACCATGCATTCAACTGTCCGTACTACAAACATCACACCCTTACGATGAATACGAATATTACATCATTATTATTACCTATTAGTCATTTTTAATTATTTATTTACATACATCTGAGATTATTGAGTGACAAAGGGTGCGCTTGTTGTAACGTACCACCATTCCATCTGTATTGATTTACATGTAAATTCAGATGTACGTCGGTACTACATTATCGACGTACCATCCCAACGTACCATCTGAAACGCCCGCACTTATACACGTAATGAATACAGATGGGACGTTGGTATATCTACGAACAACGCACCGTAATATAAACTATCATTCCATTGATAGATGGGCGTTGGGATGTTGCGTTTGTTGTAACATAACATCGTGCCATCAGCATTCACATGTATATGAATACATATGGAACGTTGGGACGTTACAAAAAAAGCTTGCTAATGTGGTACGTTGCAATCCTGGTACATTGGGACCCTTGTATATTGGGATACTGGTACATTGGGATCCATTTACATTGTGACCCTTTTACATTGGGACCCTGGTTCATTGGGACCCTGGTATATTGGGACCCTGGTAGATTGGGACCCTGTTACATTGGCATATTACAAAAAACACACCCTACACACGATGTTATTTAGCCATAACCAGTGATATATTTGTAAGCTTGAGATGCGTTATTTTAGGTATCACTCTAATAGAAGCATCACAGAACTTAGATTTGATGCCAATAAAGTACTTTAATTATTCATATAAAACGAATAGTAACCATTTATATTAACATAAACATTGATTTTGTATTGAATACGATCACATATCTGTAGGTGAAATGAGCGGCAAATATAAATACGAATGCAGTGACTGTGATATGGTTAGTGTTATAGTGTAGTAGATTGTGTCTATTGTGTATAATAGTGATCGAACCGAAGCATTACGAACTGAAGCTTCCCTTATTTGAACCCGAACTGAAGCTCACTTTTAAAAAAAATAACGGTCCCGAACCGAACTGAAGCTTTGTTTAAAACGAACCCGAACTATTATTTAATTACAATCCTGGACCGAACCGTTGATATATATTGTCAATTTAAAAATTTAATAACACAATTGTATATCTTTATTAATTCTATTTTAGCATAGATAAATAAGGTATCAGGAGATATTATAAACTAATAGAAAAGATAATATGAATTATTATATGAGTATTATAATATACTAATAATAATCATATAATTATAAGTATTATATATTAGTTTTATTTTACATCATTAGCAATATTTATCATTTTTATTTAAAATAGAGCTTTGACAAATACTTTAAAATTTAATTAAAAAAACAGGTATTAGTTTGCGGGTGTAAATCCCGTCGTGATATTAATATAGGTATTAGAATAATATTTATAAGTGATCTTATATAATTTTGTAAAAAATAAATGGTTTAAATAATAGTCAGGAATAATAGACATGGGAATGGCTTCGAAGGGACATTATAATCTATAGAGCCATATGGTTATAAGTGAAAACGTAATCTAAGTTCATGGATAGGATGGAAGGAATCTACCAAATAGAATCACAATAATAATAACAATAGTATTAATAATACTTCGAAGCTTCACTCATCTTTTTAGAGTTTTGAAGCAAGTTCGAACTATTCCACTAATTTATGAAGCAGGTTCGAACTCTTGAATTATTTTACAAATGAACTTTGAACTATACATTTTTTTTGAGTGAAGCTTCGAAGCACCAGTAGTTGGGTTCATTTCAAACACTAGTGTATGATTTCGTAAAATTTCAATCTTAAATCATAACTACTTAAAATTTGTATTTTAATAAAATAACGAAAAAAAATAACGATTTAAGTCAATTGATTTAATTTACAATTATATAATATGTAATTTGTTATTTCATATTTTATGAAATTATCTTGCAAGTACAATAAATATTATTGTTAATATATGATTATCGCCTTAATCCAATAGTGTAATTAATGATAGTAATTGTATTATAATAAGTGTGAAATCTCATTATATAATATGCATACAATTGTGTATATTATCATTAATTAGATAGTCGACTCAATATTATGTTGCAATATTTGACAATAATGCATATAATGAATGAATGTTTATTTAGACACAAATATAATATAATGAAATATCAATTTGTAATTTATATGAGGCCTATTACATAACAATTATATTTAATCACGATTATATAACTTTGGATTGATATTATCAGAAATTTGCAAGCGAAGACAAGATGAGAATACATCAGTCCAAACATGACCTTGACCTACTCAGCACAACCTTCGACCCCAAGCAACAAGCTTTCTTGACATTCGCGAATGGTTTGTGTTACATCTCTCTCCCGTCTTTACATTCCATATATTCAGTTTGTATCATTAAACAAAGTAGTATAAACGTTAAATAATGTGCGATAATTATCCACTCTGTGCAGTGTCCAATGGACACTGTCCATACCTTTACAGTGTCCACTTGTTACTAAGTCCACTTGTTACTAAGTCCACTTATTATAAGTCCACTTATTACTAAGTCCACTTGTTACTAAGTCCACTTGTTACTAAGTCCACTTGTTACTATGCCCACTCATTACACACATACTAATATACATCCTATATCGACATTGATGGTATTTAAAGTAAGCAAAGCTAGGCAAAATAATGTAACCTATACTTGTCTAGTTTAGTTCAATACATATTATCTTAGTATCTTATGAGGAGACATCAGAGTTTGTATCTAGTATGTACAATATATATATAGCACACACACACACACATATACACACACACATACATACACACACACATACACACACACATACACACACACTCATACACACACACACTCACACCTGCTGCTCTATTTTCATCATCAATAGTGTAGTATGTCTATAAATAATGCACCATAATATTACCTGATATATAATTGTTTATTTTTTGTAATTAATATATATATATATATATTTATGTATACATTACATTAACGAATATATTGATTAATGTATATGTCTTGTATATAATGTCTTGTATTATGATTAATATTTACACAATACTTACAAATACATGTAATGAAAATTGTTTATCTATAATTGACCTGCACTATTATTAAATGCCTTTCATGATACAGAGTATCAGAGCATTAGTATGGATAGGTCAAGGGTGATTCCATAACAATTTAATAAATAATCGATGTCTTAATACAGTTCAACTATTCATTAGATCTATATATCAGTTTATATTATTAGTAGTAGTACTCTGTATTAGAGGTTAATGAACTATATTTATATATCAATACATCAGTTTATAAATGATGTATTAAAGTTAAACTTGATATCAACTTTATATGAAACCTGTCATATTTAGTTTAGTTGTCATTATTAATTACATTTTTTTTCTTTTCGTTTTATTTTATCATTTCCTACTTTTATTATTTTTTTATACACCTAAGAAATTATTTATGATTTATGTAGGTGTATAATGTATCACCATCAACTCTACCGTTTACTTCATATGTTTATTACTATATGACATTAATCATGTATCTGATTAGTTAACTATTTTGTCATATCTGTATTATTAAATATCACTAGTTATATTATTTGAATATTTCTACCAGTATGTATGTTGTTATGTTCTTATAGCATTGAAACTTATACTGGTGGTATGCACTGCTAATAATGCTGTTACATAAGGTGATATCATATCCTCATGGGCTACTAAACAATTGTTACATAATCATTGTTCCTTTGTGTAAGTGTGTGTGTGTGTAAGTGTGTGTGAGTGTGTGTATGAGTGTGTGAAAGTGTGTCTTTTATCTAAACTTAGTTTTAACTGGGTCACAGTGTGTGTGTGTGTGTGTGCAGATAATAGATTATAAATGATCATATCACTACTACTATGATTCACTATGAATCACCTATGTGACTCAGTATGATTCATAGTGAGTTATGTTTTATGTTTCACTAATATTATAAACATTGCTTAGCTATTATACCAATCTGTATTACACTTAATCCATTAATATGTGTATATGTGTGTGTGTATGTGTATGTATGTATCTATTTATGTATGTGTGTATATTTTATGTGTATATATTTGTGTGAGTCTATATATATATATATATATATATATATATATATATATATATATATATACATATATATTAATATATAAGTGTGTATATATATGTGTATAGTTGGGTGTATATTACATATAACACTATAGGTAATGATATAACCTACTGCAATGCTACCAGCCCTATGACAACTCTATAACATTTAATAATATTCAGTTTTTCGTTTTTACACCAGTGACAGCGGTGTGTATCTTGTTTATGATATAACCTTTATGCCACTGCCACTGCCACTGCTATGTTACATAATGTAGTACAGTCTGCCTATTGTTTATCATCTCTGTAAACACCTCATAGTATTGTGTTAATACCAGTAGCAATGGTGTTGTTCATCTACCATCCAGTTATTGCATAACGACTTGCTTAATTCAATAACTTAAGATGACATAATGAGGATATACTTTATCTTCATAGTGTTGATATTTCATGGAAACCTTAGTTGTATTATGTATATGGTAGTATTTAGCACCTGTATCATTACTATTGTATCATATGGGTGATAACAACAGACACATATGCTGTGTATTATTGTGAAACCCTTTAGGGGGACAGGACATATTCATATTATAAACTAGAAAACCAAACAGAAAATAAACAAAATTCTTCTAATAGATATTATTATTGTTGTTATTACTATTATTGTTTTTATTATTATTATTATATATAATGGTACTATTCATAGTACTATTCCTGGTAATATTCCTGGTAGTATTGATTATACAACTAACATATCCAATCTCTATAATACTTCGCTAAGGAACATAACTTCACTGCAATAACCTCACCTCGACCTCATTTAAAGGTCAAACCCCGACGCCGACCTCTCTGCTGAAGAACTGCGACGAACTCGGCCTCGAACTCGACCAGAAAGTGGACATATTCGCGCTGTCCTTCAAGAACGCTAACACTTTCCCGTCGCCTCTTTCCAACGACTTAAACGTTATACACATAGCGAGTGCGGCATGATATCATAGGCTATTATGTAACGTTGTGGACTCTACATTGTATAGTACATATAGGGGGTACATCCCACTACAAGTATTTACGGCAAGTCGCCGGAATAACTTTAACTTTAAAACTATTTTCTATCCTATTGTAATGGAATCCCTCTTTAAAGTTACTATATTTCAGGCAAGTTGCCGGAAAATAAGGGGGTATCCCACTAAAATTGTAGTTAACTTGATAGAAAATCGTTTTAAAGTTAAGGCAACTTGCCGTGTAACTTGTAGTGGGATGTGACCCCCCTTAACAACCCCTTAACACCCTTAACCCACTTAACAAACTTTCTCATTGATTACTCAACATACTACGACGTTGATCATAAATCAAGTATGTAATATATTAAACAATAATAATAATGACTATTTATTAGGAAACGTTTGCGTTTACAATAATATAATAAATAAAACTGGAATATTTGTTTACATCTTACGAGCACTACAAATTAACATGTACATCATAACTAGTGATGTCACCCAGTATTATGTAATATATTACCCCTATTGACATACAGCACCCCCTATTGCCTGCGTAATACATTATAATTGATCATAACACATTACCCCTTATCGGTCGCGAAACATATATTAGTCAACCTTATTTACTCAATATTACCCCTCATCGATTGACTGTAACATACATTACTACATAACATAACACATCACTCCTCACCTCACCCCTCATTACATAACCCCATACCTCAGCCCTCATTACATAACTCCTCACCTCACCCCTGATTACCTCACACCGCAGGCTAACGATTGCGCAATAGAGAATCTGAACACACCAACACCTCAGTTCTTCTCGTCTAGGAACGTCCTTCATAATCACACTATGCCCTCTAAAGCATTTCACGTCAGTACCACCTGTACTAACAGTTATAAACAGTATAGATTTGTACTCTATATATATATATATATATAGGGTTAATTATCTCGATAAGCAACACTGCTTCTATAATTACCCTGGCATTGCCTAAATCTGATAATAATAATATATATATATATACCTTATTTCTGTGAACTTATATAAGTTCAATATTAGATTAACTTATCTTAATATCTATTATATAAATATCGTATGAAATATTATATGTTTAAGTTACAAATAATAGTTAAATATTATGTATAATTTATATATGAATATTATATTATTAGCAAAGATTATTCTAAGGAAATACATAATACTTACACGAAATTGTGTAATTTAATTTTGTACACAAAACATGAACAGCGCCACCTACATATGTTGTTATTTAGGAACCATTGTGTTAATTATAATGTATCTTTGTATCAAACTATGCACTTTTAAAAGTAAAATAATATACGTTAGATCATTAGTTATATGATGAAAACTAAGCGTTCATTACTAATATATAACAAAGAAATAGGATAATTTGTTTTAAATGTTATAAATATATATGAGTTGAGTACAAAATAATTTATATTATATGTTATTTAATAAAACATTGAAAATATTGTTAGATACAAATCGTATCACACCTAAATCTATTACAATGATTTCGATACTACTACTAGCAGTAGCAAGAAGTATTATTAATCAAGTTGCGTAGAACGGGAGTGTTATATCTTTGCTTCGCTAAATCTTTGTTATAAGTATATTATAATTGGTATATTATATAATACATTTATATTATATAATAAGTATATATATTTATATAAATAACTAACAAATTCGAATAATTATAATTAAAATAAACTTATTCAACTTACAATGAAATCTATAAGTATACATATTACATAAGTATTCGTGAATAGTTCCACAGTAGTATTAGCACACATGTCACTGATGATGATCCCCCCTCCCACTACACTAGATTCCAGCCTCTCCCCTAGTTCAGATGGACGTCCTCAAGACTATAGAGACCAGGAGCAACGACCCTCGTAAATCTGTTATCTACCAATCGATGGCGCCACCTGTCGTCTCGTTTGTATAATAGACACTCTTTTATTCCCTAGGAAGTATATTATTCGCAGTGTATTTTAATTTTAAATCCAACGTAAGGTAAATTAATTAATTGTTATCGTTTACTGTTAATAATAATGTTTGCACCAAGCGAATAACGTTTGCATTGAATCGCAATTCTCTGACAGTTTAACCAGGATCGAATGCCTTTTCACATCACCTGTACATGGTATTACAACTTTGTAACAAAGAGAATAGCCCTCTAACACCTATTAAATATTTAACTTATTCATTAATCATCAATAACACCACACTTATTAATATTACGGGTAGCATCTATAGATTTATAAATAGTGGGATAGATTAGGTGGTGTTAGATTAGATTGTGATTACATGGTATTGACCAGATACAAGTGATATCGTTACACTATCGGTTAGAGAGATAGGCTTTATTCTCTATAACATCTCTAGATTAGCAGGGAGATCATTATCATGTTATCTATTGACTTAACAGTGTGCATTTATCTACTTTTGAGGAATAAATGTTCTATTGTATTTACAATATTTAGTATTTACAATATAAAGTATGTAGCTTAGTGACTAATCAGTGACTAATCAGTGAATTGCATACTTTTCAAACGTATGAATATTTGTATGAAGCTAGTAAATGAAAATACATTAATTATAGAATTATTGAACAGTTTATTATAATGAAAATACATTATTGATTCTGCTAATAAGTGTTCCTATATATTTCTATAAAATACTAATTCAATAGAATAATGAATAGTAAATACTATTTTTTATTATAAATGTGTATACTAATAATATAGTATTCGTTATGTATATTATATATATTATAATCTATAAATGATAGTAATTTATTTTAATAATAAAATTAATTTAGTTTACAATTTCAATTTTAATTTCAATAGTATCTTCTAAATTACTTAATATATAGAGATTATTTATTTAAAAAACTACACTTAATGTTACGTTAAATTACTCTTCAATTTTATTGTAGTTGCTAATTATTAATCTCTCTTTATTTTAAGTTTTACATATTTATAAATAATCTTAGCAGAGATTATCAAAGTTATCTTTGTATATAAGTCATATTCTATCATATATATATATATATATATATATATATATATATATATATAAATATCTTTTCCCTTATTCAGTAAACATAATAAAAATGATTTAATAGCCCACTAAATATATTATTTTTTACTAAATAACAATAAATCTCACTGATACAATAATGTATTATCCGCGCTAATTTTGATTTACATATCGAGGATACAATATTATAGATGTATGTGTTCCAGATAATTTTACGTTTAATAGAATTTATACAAATAATTCTACAAATTATGAATAAACATTTATACCTATAAGATATATATATCTTCATGGCATTGATGCCTTACATGTAGGATTCCTGTAGAGGTAGTGTTAGAACTTTAATGTTTTCCTATTTATCAGCTAAATATAGGCGCTTTTGAAAATCTAAATATTTTTAATATACCATAAAAAAATGAACGAAATTAAATATTTTAAATAAAATAAAGATAGATATAAGTCGTCATTACAGCTATCATTGCATGCATGTTTTAATAGCTATGGTTACAGGTGTAGTATTGCATTCTCTCTTGAGGCGACATCAACGAATTGCTATAAATGAAAGTAGTGTTTGAATTAATAATGTGTAATGTACTATTGCAGTAGTGTAAATATTATATGTACATATTATGATATATATTTATATATATATTTATATATATATTTATATATATATATATATATATATAGATTTATTTTGTCCAATACCAACTACACATCATATACTATATCTACGTATGTGATATCATCTGCTACAAAGATTTATAGATAGCCACTAATAATACAGCATACTTCTATGATTAATGGTGCATATTGCAATAAGGCCCAGATCTGTATGCTATACTATCGTGTCTTTATTCATAGTAAATCCTGCCGGAGTGTGACTATCATGAGACATCGGGTGTATATATTGTGTGTAGTAGTGGCTTGTAGAGCTAGGGTGTGATCACTGTAGCAGGCCAGTTAGTCAGATGGACAGGTGGACAGGTAGATACTTGGACAGGTATTCAGATGGACAGTCAGTTGAGACATTGCGTAGATACAACGGTAATATGTCCACGTGTCCAACCTGTCATGTTACAAACACACCCTTACAAACACTAGTATAATATGCACTAATTAGTTGGTTTAATGTGAAATGCCATTGATGTGCCGGGTATTATTGAATGTGCCTATGATATAAAAGGGAGGCTCATTGATTATCACAACTACCGCAACAAAATCTCAATTACCTCCAAACCTACGCGAAACTAGATTTAAATATCTCCATACCCTTAATTTTTATTGCTCATCCCTTAGTAACTATAGCTTTCTCAACCCTGAAATACAGCTATAACTGTTATACTCTACTCTCTACTCCACTGATTAACACACCGCTCCGTTTGATTGACAGGTCGAAAGCGTCGCCCCTCAAGAAACGCGTCCTAGACAACCTAAGGTCGCACATGGACGACTCGCTTCCGGAACATTCCGCGTCTAAATCCACGACGATGACTACGCTACATCCACCGCCGCCCTCTATATCGGTATCGCCCCCTAGCGGTAAAGAGAAGCACAAGTTCACGAGCCCCGCCCTAATCGCAGCAACGAGCACCTCCACCACCACCGCCCCCGCTAAGACGGGTCCCGTGCAAGCTAAGCCCCATCACGAAGCCCCTTCCTCGTCATCCACTTCTAAATGCCTGACCACTCTGCTACCTCGCGCCAAGCAACATCCTCCCACCTGTCATCTCCCGCCGCGAACACCCCCTTCCCCCCCGCCTCCTCATCTCTCCCCTCAGACATCATCTCCTTCACCGTCTCCTCCTCCTCCCGCCACTCATCCCTCTAGATCATCACCCACCGACCAATCATTGACCTCCTCCGCTGCTAATATTACCTCTACGATATCCGACAATAAGATTATGGTGCAGGTAGGCTATATATAGAATGAATGAATGAATTATATTTGAATGAATAGATTTATATATAGAATAATAGACTTATAATAGGGTTCTCGTATCAATACCATTTTTAATTTTCCGTCCGTTGAATTTCTATCCGTCAAATGGTTGAAACTACCAGATCTCCATTTTGGTGGATGAAAACTTGAAATAGTTAATTATTTTATTTGTTACGGATTGCAGATAAATATTCGATAAATCGACGAATATCGATCATTTTCATAACAATAAGTGTTACAACATTATTTATTGTTTAATATCATAGAATATATCAAAATGACGGTATTGCTCTTATATATATTTACCTCTTACATGTATTGTTCGACGGAAAGAAAATTCGACGGACTGAAAATCCAAAACGGTATTGCTGTGAGAACAATATACTATAGATAGCCATTGTTACGTAGTCCTAGTGTTATATCGCATAACTATGATGTAACTATACCATAACTCCATAAATATTGCATCATAATATTAGTATTTTATAAATATGATGTATTGATGTCATTATTGCGGTTACCGGTAATTTCGTACGACTTATTAAATTTAATTTATTTCATAAATATATAGTTCTTATGCGATTATATATAATACAATATATTATATCAATATTTAATAATTTATTATATATATTTGTATAAGAGCCGTATTATTACGAAATAAATTAAATCTATTAAGTCGTACGAGATTACTGGCTAATATAATTGACTATCATAATTGCACAACTATGATGTAATATCGTTGATAATCGCTCACGCACAGGTAATGATAGATATAGGTAACGGTCAGAAGATCCCCATGAACATCCCGGCCGCAAACCTCGGCATCTCGCTGCCTTCATTGATAGCAGCCTCCTCCTCCTCCCCATCCTCCTCCGCCGCGTCCACTATCTCGGTGGCACCCTCTATAGCTCCCGTTTTCGTAACGGCATCGCCCCCCGCTAAACCGCCCCAGCCGCCGCCCCCCATTCCTCAAATAGTGGTCACGGATCACCGCGACGAGACGCCAGCACCCTCTGTTGATGCTAAACAGGTTCATATAGTCTCGTCTCGTGTTGTTGCATATCTTATCTTATCTTATATTGTATTGTATTATTTAGTATTATATTTTATGTATTACAAATGTATGTGTATAATATACAGTATCTATATATATATATATACTGATAATTTTACTATTATATTTTATTATATACACTAATAAAATAGTTCTCACCTTTATAGTGGAGTACTTTGTATAAATAGTAATAACTGAGATAATAATGTCAATGTTCAGTGAAATGTTTATTAATATTATTTAAAAAAAACATAAATTACAAATATTTATCATAATGTATATTATAAAATATCTATATGTCAAATACATTTATACTTTATTCAAATGAATGAAACTTTCGTATATTAAAATGTATATATATATATTTAATATAATATAAATTCTATATATAAATATTTAATATATTTATATTATACATTTTTAATATATTATAAATTAATACAGGGTATATTATTACAAATGTATTACTACAATCATAGTATTATTAGTATACATATATATGTTGTTATATGACTATAATGACCATATCATAAGTTGTAGTGAAATCTAAAATATACCATATAAAATATAACGCAGTAAATAATAAGCAAAGATTAGTGTTTATATATTTAAATTGACAACATATTCGATAATTTAATATGCTTTATAAAAAAAATAAAAAAAATAACATCATTTATTTTCACATTTATAGAGAAAATTATTAATGTTAACATTGTTCCCCTTAATACATTTTTGTAAGTAAATAACATGTGTTATAACGACTATTTTTATATTTAGAATATTAGTTTATAATATAAAAAATATGAAAAATATTAACGAATATATTTATATTGATATTGGTATCACAATTGTATACCCTTATTTATCTGTGTCTATTATATAAATTTAGATATTAAATTTTAAATTAAATAAATGTTATTTAAATGTACTTTTATTTATAAAAATGTGATTCATAAACTGCTACACCATAATAATATTGTTTATATACATTCATGTAATGAACCAGCTGTTATTAATGCATGTTCTCTATCATTATATACACACATATATATATATATAGAAATAGTTCACTAATTATATATGATGTAAAATAATCAAATATAGTTGATTAATTCACTGATCAACGTATTTCTTTAATATGCTAAATATGCCAAATATGTTGATCAAACATTTAATTAGTATACACTCACCACTACAGGTATAACAGTTAAACTACATCGTTATACTATGTGATAACTAAGGTGTGATGCAATCTCAGTGGTATGCAGGTATTAGGTAGCGATCATTCTAGTATCATCTAGATACAGTAGTCGGGGATACTAATAAATTACTACAATTAAACGTATGACTTTCACTCTAACCTTCATCGTATCATTAACGCTTGACCTCTATTCACAGAAACTGAAAGCAGCCTTACGTAAACAATTCAACAACAACAACAACAACAACAACAACCATAACAACAACAACCATGAAAACACAGCGAGATACTTGAAGAGAATAGAGATTGAGGATGATGATTACAATGATCTAGATGACGAACTCTCTTTGATGTTTGTGCCTTCATCTCTCGCCTCTCACGCTATCTATCCTTATCTTATATATAAGCTGTATTATCTTCTTATCTTATCTAACCATCTATACCCCATATATTATATTATATTACCCCATATATACCTTATCTTATCTATTTGTTATCTTATCTATATTTATCTTATTGTATTAGCTATCCATTTCTACCTATTATATTATATAACCTTCAATACAATCTTTATATTGGTTTAATATTATCAAATATATTTCTCTTGTCAAAAGATTATTTTGTTATTTAAATTTTATTAAATTATAGATTTATATATATAATAATTAAAACATATTCTCTCCTGAATTTATTTTTTAATATAACATTTAGTAACTGATATTTTTATAAGAATACATCCTTATAAATTGTTATATATTATTATATAAATTCAATATTTGTAGTATTTTTAGCATTACATTTCAATAATAACATTTATAGGAAACATCCTAAATTAATGGACGAAGACGAAGGAGATGATACTAACAGAAGATCTAAATTTCTAGAGAGAAATAGGTTTTTAATTAGATTTAAATTTATTTATTTTAATAAAATATTTCACACTATATTCAATAATTATCAATTATAAATTAGCTATTTATATTATTATTAAATATAATTTATTAAAAATAATAATAAGTTATCATTAATGTTTTAGAATAATATTAATGAATTATCCATATATCCATTTATCTGCTTAGATAATTCATATTATTGAATTTATACAATATTATATAATATATTCTATAATTTATACAAAATTTGTATATCTTGTATATATTTTGATATAATATAATATGATGTAAGGGTTATATTATATATATATATATATGTATATATATATATATATATATATATATATATAATATCCTTATCTAATCATTTTTAAATAAATCAATATTTAATATTAATATTTTATTTTAATATTAATTTAAAATTTTTGTTTAGATATTTTATACATTGTTTTTAAATTTCTTTTATAAAACTTAAATTTTATTTCATATAACTAAATAAATGTTATCAAACTTAATAAATAAATAGTATATTGTATAATATATATTAATAACAATACATCATTACAAAAATTATATTTTATTAATTATGTTCTATTTATCACATTTTGATATTTCCTATAAATCAAATTAATAAAAATACATGCAATATGATTTTACTAGTTATAATGTATATAATATATATATATATATATCTGTATATTATATTATATTACCCCATATATACCTTATCTTATCTATTTGTTATATTATCTATATTTATCTTATTGTATTGTCTACACATTTCTACCTATTATATTATATAACCTTCAATACAATCTTTATATTGGTTTAATATTATTTTTTAATTTTTAATAAATATAATTGTACTATTAGCTAAACATTTCTATGTAATTATTAGTTGATTAACAATAATGCATTAATAATTCCTTAGTTTTTGTATATTTATAGATTATTAATTAATTATTCAAATATATATAAAAATTTTATAATATCTAAATTTTATAAAATGAAAATTAAATATAAATTTAAATAGAAATATTTCATCCTTTTCTAAATTATTACGAATATGTATAATTATGTTATCATAATATATATTTTATATTACTTTTTAATCAAATATAAATCAATATTTCTTGATATTATCATTACACATAGACATTGGAATAATTGTACCCAATTCCAATGTCATTACGTAATACATGTTACATAATTATCATTAATTCATATTATTTCTTCAATAAGTTTATATTCATATTTAAATATTGTAAACAATTTTAATTATATTATTAAATAATATTTATTATATTAATTGGATATCGATATATATATATAAATATATATATATCAAATGTATCCAATATACATCCAATCATAATGTGTATACAAAATTAAATTTCTATTAATAGAATACCTAGATTAAATATTAGTAAAATACATTAATTTCAACTTCTAATTCTGAATTATATATTATATGTATAATTGTAATACAATTACAGTATTAATTAAGTGACGAATTTAAAAGGTATATTTTATATTCTATTCCTCTAGTATGTATAAATCAATTAAATCAATTAAATTTGTTTTCATATTATTTATATTATAAATATTATCGGAATTAAATATTAAATATTCAAGAAATTCTCCCATCCATATTGAATGTCCATAATGCGTTCACTTGTATTATGGACAATTAATAATGCAATCCATTTGTTCCGTGAACACAATAGATAATAAATGTAGCTCATGTCATCAATAATTCAGGTCATAATTAATCCTTTGTTTACTGCTATCGACGAAATCTTTTTCTCTTGTTGATTGTTATTTATAGGCATAACAAATATGCTAGCAATACTATTAATGTCGTGACATAAACCCTTGTTCATGCTCATGGGGGAGTTAATATCTTACATAATTAATAATTATTAATCACTATCTTATATTATATATATATATATATATATATATATATATAATATAAGATAGTGATTAATAATTATATATATATATATAGATCAATTATCTATAGTATATAAATATCACAATTAATGTAAGTGCATATAAAATATGCTTTTATATTAACTATTATATTTATAAATTATATATAAATAATATAATATAATAGAAATTCTATTAAAATATATCAAGAATGTTACCCTTCATCTCTTGCTTGATCTATTTAAATAACTTAAACCCATATCATGATATCCTTCTTTATAATCCTACATCTAAATAATGCTAAAAATTATATTATATATAAATTTATAAACTACATTTTTAGTTTTAATAATCAACCAATAGGTTGTTTATGTCTATACTCATTTTCCAATTTTATTTTATGATGTTTGACAACAATGTATTTAGCTGCATTTAATCCTACCATTTAGCAACATAAAATAAGATATATTCTATTCATTCGCTTACAACATTTGTATCCAATACAACATCTAGTCCATTAAAAACTTCTAAATAAATTTCTATAAATAGACTTCAGTTTAAACGTCGAAATTATAATATATACATGAATTATTTACTTACAATCATAATTTAATTTCTACTCTCATCTTGTTTCATTCATCCTTATTTACAATTATGATATTTAATCATTAAGATTTATATTAATTATACATTTTATATATATATATATATATATATATATATATATATATATATATATATATATATATATATAATTTACGTTATTCATACTGTATGAATCATACAATATATATATAACATTTATATATTATTTCATATTATGTATGTATCGAAGTTTTCATAGCATACAATAATGCGATATTCGTAGTATATATATAAAAATCTGATCCAATAATGATCATTACCTGCCCGCTATCATTCCGATAACAGTAACACACACTATCGTAGGGCAGCTGCTGCGAGATGTAGAAAGAAGAAGAAGGAGTGGATAAACTGCCTTGAGAAGAAGTCAGGCGACGCCGTACAAATCAATAAGAAACTGATGGTTTCGCATCATAATCACCTTCGCAAACTACTCTATTGCAATACACATAAGCAAAATATTATATAGTTATTATTTGTATCCAAGGATAGTAATATTACCAATGTCAGCCATTTTAATTTTCTACGATTATATAATTGATATCTACTATAATAAAGCATACTGTAGTATACACTGTATACCTCAGTACATCGACATTATAGCATACTATACTATTCTGACCTTATACTACAATAATAGTAAGGCGACAGCAAGAGTACATATTTCATCTTATTTTGATATCCTTTCTTAGAAATCAAAACAAATATAATATAAAATATAAAATATAATAAAGGGAAGGGAAAAAAATGTTCTACTAAAAAATAATGATTATATTATATACTATATGATATTTGGACACTATACGCTACTATACCCCATTATACTATAGCTAACTTACCATATACTATACGGGTACTATACCCTATTATACTATACCTAACTTACTATATACTATACGGATACTATATCCTATTATACTATACCTAACTTACTATATACTATACGGATACTATATCCTATTATACTATACCTAACTTACCATATACTATACGGGTACTATACCCCATTATACTATACCTAACTTACTATACACTATACTATACTTACTATATATTATACGGATACTATACCCTATTATACCCTACTATACCTACACCGTACCCCACCCCCCCCCCGACAGACTGAAACCATAATGCTCCGTAACGAGGTAGCCAAACTAAAGATGCTGCTACTGGAGCACAAGAACTGCCCCGTCACTAAGGCCCAACTCCACAAACGAGGGGGCTCAGGGGGGGGTCCGCTCCATCATCACCACGACCCCGTTGAACTCATGTCCCCCTCCTCCTACTTCGAAGGCAGCGATACCACGGACGGCTCCGATATCATCACTATCTAGCCCGGTATACAGCACACTCTTGTTATACACACTCTTGTTACATATGTATATATATATCTGTATATATTTTATTGCATCATACATGAAGTATATATATATATATATATATATATATATATATATATCTATATATATATATTTATTTATAATTATGAATTATGAAAGTATTTTTATTATCTATTTAATTTATACTTAATATATATATTCTAGATTCAGTAATATATATATCTATCTCCACCGTATTATTATTATTATCATTGTTAATATTATATATCGGCAATTGTTCCACGCAATTATTATATATTCGCGTATATTTTATACACATACACACACACACATTTTTATGATTTGATATTTACAAACCAGTGAATCACGTTGTGATATTTCATGTTTTAGCGGGCCCAGGAGCGAGTCTCCGCCCATCTATTGTGCCCCCACCCTCCCGTTGTTTCCCTACCCTCCATTGTTTTCTATTCACCCTCATCGCCATACCACACTCTATAATTGTACATAGATAAATACCACGTCGGTCTGTCTGTATGTCTCCCTCTAGTGGGTATTAGCGATATTACCCCGCCTCTCTCGTGAGGCTGTTACATCACCAAATGTCATCCGTTAAGGTCGTACCTATTAGCTTTATGTCATGTCCTTCGAGCCTTGTCCTCCTCTCGAGTGATTGCCAAATCAGCATCAACTTTTAAAAATCACTAAATACATACACTATTTCGGAAAGCCCATAAGTTGAAACCAACCCTGAAGTCTGATTAATACTTTATAGTCCTTAACACCGTACACCGTAAAGTAAGCAATTAAAGTAACGACTATATTCTGTAGACATTTTCCATACGTTATAATCCCTACTACTACCCGATGAAATAGTAATGTTGTTAATGTACTCTATTCCTAAATCTATATATATAGATCTAATCCGTATTCATTTATTTACATACAAATATTCGTTTTCGAATACGAAATATACGATCTAAATTTGTTCCTTTTTTACGATTTATGTTCGCGATTGAATCGCGAACTAGATATCTGTTATTTGTGCGTCGTTACGCGACTCTCTTCACGATATCGTGTATACGATACCGTTTTATTGAATAAACATATTTATAATAAAGAAAAGATTCTATTTATTCGTTAAGATATGTTATAATAATAGTTATGTGTAATAGTAGTAGTTATAGTATGGATAACGGTATATTAGATTGCATAATCGAAGTGCTCACAGAATACTGCGAGTCGAAGCTGTGCGTGCGCGCGCGAAGTAGACGTTATTACATCATCGTAGTATTACGTCATCGTCGTCTTCGTCTTCTTCTTTATTATCTAAATCGAAACTAAATATATCACCAAGAGTCTATCGAGCTTTTAGAGCCGGCCGCACGGATTCCCCATCTTCGTCTTCCTCTTCCTCATCAGCATCGCTCTCTTCCGCGTCTACGCAATAGCCTATCACGGGCGTCGGTATCCTCTTCGCGGGGTCGGGGGTCATCGTGGTGCCGGATTGATCTATTGCGCGGCGATTGGTTATTAAAATCGATGAGAATATTTCGTTTTTAGGTTATCAAATATTTATAATCGAGATCGGAAAACGTTATTATAACTAGTTTCTCTTGTAAATATACATATTATACTATAATAAATTAAAGTTATAAAAAAGTTATATATATACGATTTTAACTGGCGAGAACAACATATAATGCTATATTATTTTTAATCCCTTTAGAAAAAGCATATTAATATTATAAAGTAGGAAAAAATACAGAAAACAAAAAAAATTCTTCCAATAAATATTATTATTATTTTATTCGTTTACATCGTAAATAAACATATATACACATACTATACTATACTATAAATTTCATATATATAAACTGAAGTGGCCACGTTTCAGTAGTAGAGTCTGCTGCGAAGGAGGGCAGTGGTCGTAGTAGGAGGTTCTCACTCCGGCCAGCATTGACCAGCCGCTGGACAACCAGCCGATGACCAGCGCCGCACAGATCACAGTTATCATCGGGGCGCAAGACCTACGCGCCCGGTTGCAGTCGGGGGACTTACAGAAACATAATTGACCTGCGTGTGGGATGGGGGGGGTAAGGTAATCGATGGCTGTTGGTCGCTACTATTAAATATCTAAATATAAACTATGGTTTATACATATATTAAATCTATTTATTACATTTGTCTTTAGTTTGAAATTATTTATATTCATGAAAAATATTTTATTTAGTGCACGATATTTAAATAACGCATTTAATAAAACATATTTATTAAGATATAGCAAGCGCGCTACCACTATTATTTATATTAAGGACATCGGCTTGAACATAACCATCTCCTGGCCGCGATTCGCTCATGCACACCAGAGTTATTTGCATATTGAGGTTCATCGAAGCGGAACACGTCCTCACCGTATGAATGACCCCTGTAACGGTGGTATTCATTAGTCAAGGTCATTGCCATTAGCGTTACTCATTAGTAGCCCATCATTATCGCTATTTATATCATATCAATTTGTAAGTATGCCTATAGGTTGTAAGCGCTATGTTAAGATGTTATATAGTAGTAGATCAATAGTACAAAATCAATATGCATATTTGATTACATACTAGCTATTTTACTTATTATTATTATTATTATATACATATAAGATACATGTTTACAACCAACCAACAGTAACATTGAATTAGTTAGCTTATAAGGGTGATTGTATTTAATCGTATTATAAATTAATCAGTTAACTCAAACTAATATTATTATTGTGCAATCCTATCTCGAAAGAAAATTACTAGCGAACGATTACTTTTTACTCGTTATATAACTATATTGTATTTATCCATATGAATCATGAGTATTAATATTTATAATATATAATTATAATAAATAGTATTCATTTATTCATTCATTCAACAGCATTATTATAATCATCAGTATACTATAAGGTGTTAAATGAATATACATTACATTATTATAAACACATGTATTCAGGTGTTACTTGAAGCAATAGTTTAGATTTATTGAATTGTTCACTAAATTTTTTGATATTATTTAGGATAAAAGTTTAGTTCTGCCCTATAGTATCAAGATATGCTTGTAGGAGGTAGTGAGCTATTATACAATAGATACCATATTATATGTTAGCTATACACTTAGTATACATATATAATTCTATATGTGATATTAATAATATATTATTGTACATTTTAATAAAATGGATTAGGCTCTATTAAAGACATACCAAAGGTATATATATACATACCTACATATATACATACATATATGTTTACTATAGTTATCTAAATATCAATATGATTAATTAACAGTTTATTTTATCAAACATTATATTAATACACAAACAATCTAAATACATGAATTATAGTACTTTTTGTGTGTATTATCTCTGATATTATTATAATGCGAAATAATATATAATTAAACATAAGTTGAAAATAATATAGATTTATAGAATTTAGAAATGGGTCTAAAATAGGAAACATTATTAAATTAATTAATAAACGTGTTATCATTAATAATTATTAATATTAGATTATAATCTAATAATATTATTCGTATCGTGTATAATATAAATGTATACAATAGAACTGACTACTATAACTACAGGTGTCGCCACCTACCTTTAGGATCATCGGGTAATCTGACCCATTTAGCGCACGCCCCGAAGCATAACGTCTTCTTGATGTCCGGGTGAGTGATGTTGAACGGGTCAGAGCAGTACGCGTGGTTCTCATAGGTAGAACACTCGTAGCAGTCCATGCCATTGGGGTAGTCTGTGGGGGGTGTGTGAGGGGTGTATAGGGGTGTGTGGGGGGTGTAACATTACATGCCATTAGGGTAGTCTGTGGGAGGGTGTAGGGGTGTAAGGGGTATGTGGGGGTGTAACAGTCCATGCCATTAGGGTAGTCTGTGGGAGGGTGTGTGAGGGGTGAATAGTGGTATGTGGGGGGTGTAGCAGTCCATGCCATTAGGGTAGTCTGTGGGGGGGGTGTAGGGTGTATAGGGGGATGTGGGGTTGTAAGAGTACATTCCATTAGGGTAATCTGTAGGAGGGTGTGTAGGGGTGAATAGGGGTATGTGGGGGGATGTGGGGGTGTAACAGTACATGCCATAGGGTAGTCTGTAGGAGGGTGTGTAGGGGTATGTGGGGGGTGTAACATTCCATGACATTAGGGTAGTCTGTGGGAGGGTGTATAGGGGGTGTAAGGGGTATGTGGGGGGGGATGTGGTGGTGTAAGAGTACATGACATTATTGTAGTCTGTGGGGGGTGTGTAAGGGTGTATAGGGGTATGTGGGGGGTGTAACAGTACATGCCATTATGGTAATCTGTGAGAGGGTGTGTTGGGGTGTATAGTGGTATGTGGGGTTGTAACAGTACATGCCATTAGGGTAGTCTGTGGGGGGGTGTGTAGGGGTGTATATGGGGGGATATGTGTGGGGTGTGTGTACGTGTGTAGGCGTATGATGTACGTGTGGGTATGTGTGTGTGTTGGTGTGGGTATGTGTGTGGGGCTGTGTGTGTGTTGGTGTGGGTGTGGGTGGGGCTGTGTGGGTGTTGGTGTGGGTGTGGGTGTGGGTATGTGTGTGGGGCTGTGTGTGTGTGGGAGGAGGAGGATGTAATATTACATGCCGTTATCCTAACGGTATTAGGGTAGTCTGTGGGTATGTGTATAGGTATGAGTATACAAGTGTACACACATATACACATACATATATATATATATATATATATATATATAACATGGTGTCTAATTCAGTATAGAATTACGATATTGAAATACAATTACGTGTTACATACATGCATAGAGCTAGAGAGACCCTTTCTCTCTAGCTCTGTGCATACATCCATATATGGTTGTTTCGTTAAGGCTACCAATGCAGCCTATGCGATTTGGCTGCCACCAGATACATACGCTGATGTGTGTATTGTTCATACGTTGGCATATACATTAATATACATTAATATACATTATTATTTCCGTTATATTGTTTTTTGTTTTTACTTTAGACGCTCGATTGCTATGGCACATATAGTCTTTAAAATAAATTAAATTAAATTCAAATAATAACATATAGTTCCAGGGAGTTCTTCGCGATATACTCACATACTCTATGATAGTTCCACATAAAACACATGTATGCATACACGCTTACACATAGTTCATTACGTAGGGGACGGAACGGGGTAGTGGCCGTATAAATTAACGCTTAAATGGTGCTAAATATATAGGATCATAAAAATATATATCCAATAGGATAAAATGATCTATATACAATATTTAGATAATACAAATGTCTATAATATAAAGTAAATTGTTACATTTAAAAATAAAATCAATATAAATTCAATGTAATACAAATTTGAAAATTTGTCAAATAAAACGAGGATCAGAGAATCGGTTCGACGGCAGGGCATGGTTATTTTTTATATTTTATATTGATTGCATCCTTAGATTTAGATATATGGGGGAATTGATTACGCCTCTCAATAAATCACCACATATGCTATTTATATATTTACATGATACACATGTACACTATACATTGTATACAATGTACACTGTACATATGTACACTATTGTATACTGTATATTGTACACACACAGACACTTATATATATATATATATATATATATATATAAATACTTCACGTATGATGCAATCATAGATAATCGTGACACTTCCAATAATATATCCACGTGACAAGAGCATTGCGTAATATATTGTATGAATACACGATTTATAAAAAAATTTATACAAAATATATACTTGCAGTACATATATATATATAATATATATATATTATATATATATATATATATATATATATATACATAATATGTATTACATATGTATTTATGTAAGACGTATGTGGTTTAACGTATATAATGACTAATTTAGAAGCGTATTAAGATAACATAAAGCCCCCATGGTGTGTAAACAATTTATAAAATATTATGAGGATCCTATGAATCTGAAAATGAATTAAATACTATGTAAATAAAAATTAATTAAATCTTATTATCAATTGAAAATCGTACTAATCAAAAGAATTTAATTAAATTCACATAAAATGAAATTAATAATGCTGTATACTTGTGCGTGCGTTTCTATACCAATTACATAAATTGTCACACAAACTAGAATAAATTCGGATTATAACATTTAGAAATAATCGCAGAAAAAACATAGACATTTACATTTTGGGAATTCTTAAGAATTCTATTGCGAAATTGCTGGAATAAATTGCTCATGTGAACAGCGCTTACTAACAATAATGAAATAAATATTATCAAATTCAATTAAATTTATTTATCAATAATAATACTACATATTATACCCCTAGACTTTGATATATAACAGCTTTGTTCACTTAATTTATATCGATTTAGTAATAGGTAATAACCTACATTATTGAATAACTTAATATAGTACTTAATACCTAATGTATATATACAGAGATTTTGCGATGCAAAAGTTATGGTAAAGTTTTATTAAATTATTTATCAAGAAAATGTGTACTATTATATTGATAGATCACATCATATAATATTGAATAATTGTTTTAATATAAAATTTAAATTACTCTAAAATCACTTCAGAAATGGAAATGTAAAAATTTATCTCACTTAGATGTGAACAATTAGTTTAATGTCAAAAGTTAAAATAACTCTTCTACCCTTTTAACTTTTGATTTATAACGGATTTCCCTTAGCCTCTACGAGTGTATATTATTATTATTATAAGTGTATTTACATCAAATATTGTATATTAAATTATGAATTTTATATAAAAACATTATTACATCATTCTACGTTATTGTAACTGATATATATATATATATATATATGACATCCGTGTATTGACGTTTAGCGAACAATAGAAACCTGCCAGGCCTCGATATCCTACCACCACCACCACCACTACCACCACTAATTATAAATCTCAACGTTATTGTATAGATGATGCGGGGGGCTGGGGCGACAGCGGCGGCGGCCAAGATGATGATGCTGATGATGTAATTATGTTACGTAATACGCGATGACGTCATCGCTCATCGCGTATACTAAACCCGTGTATGTATACGTGTTATATAAATCTATAAATTGTATATATATATATATATATATATATATATATACGTTTTAAATCGTATTATATACAAAGATATTGTGAAGTCCTTTGGAAAATCTTTGTTATATATATATACAGTTTATATATATATATAATATATATATATATATATATATATATATATATATATATATATATATATATATATATATATATATATATATATATATATATATATGTATATTAGATACACACATATATACATTCCATACTGGTATTATCATTATACAATCAATAATACGATTATATAATTAAATATTATTCTTTAATAAATATCCGTATTTACTACTATATACAGTATATACTGCATACCCTATAGGAACCTATAAGCAAATAATAGTAATAAACTTGACACATTTCAAGATTAAATGGGCCTAAAGTAAATATACGCTGTATATGTATATAATATACGACGTATGTCATACGTTGATAGTATACGATGGTATCGGATGATATGATATTAAATATATGCAAATGTGATTGCACTTTAAGGGCAGGGGAATAACAATTGTTATAATCATTGTTACACGTATTCACTATAGCCTGCATGTGTATGGCTGACTGTGTGCATTATTGCAGTGGTGGAATGCCCATGGGTAACTGCAGTGCACATATTCCATTGTACGTTGTGCACGTCGGCACTGAACGTGTTTATACATACTATAGTATACTACGGAATCAGTAGTACGGATATATATATATATATATATATATATATATTTATACAATTTATATAATATATATATTACCATATATGGTAACACAACATTAGTAAGACATTGGAACTAACAATAATGGATTTATAAATATGCAATAGTAAAGCACACATAGAGATGTATACCTATAGGTAGCATACCACATATATGTTTATACACCGTACACGGCCCTTAGGCATGCCTACTAACTCTGTTTATATTATCTATTTTTATTAACTTTTTGATCATTATACTTTAATACATTACAATGAAATAAAGGGGTGTCAATAACGATACACGTATACGTATATGAAATATCATGTGATGCACAATAGTTCTAGTCGTTTCTGACCATTGTTGTATATGTATATATGTATGTATATATATATATATATATATATATATATATATATATATATATGTATGCATGTATATATATAAATATATATATCGTTACAGGAGTAGAAATAAACTACAGATACATGCTCGATGTTGACGCTTGCGCTGATATCACATATAGAACCGGAACCGCCGTGTTTACTGATGAACACGTGACTCATCATCACGATGACCGATGCGTCATCAACGTAATGCTAAAGCTAACGAGTGAGGCTATAGAGATGAGGGCGAGTTAACCTTAACCCTTAGTGTATGCGGCACACGAACGGTCGATCTATAGGTTGTCAACGAAGTACATTTTGTTATGAACGTTCATTTCATCGCCTATAATATCAACTATGGTAGACTATTTATAGTCTATAACGATATGTAGTTATACTATAGTATATAGAATTTATATTATAGACTATTAAGTGGAAGAATTAAAACAATGATAATAATTAACGTACGTCGTACTCCTACATAGATCAAGAGAATAGAGAGGACATCCGCCATCTTGTTCAGACCAATATAGAGTGACACTTTCCGCATGTCAGATACCTTGTTTACCACTCTATTATATATAGCTGTGTGGTACCTATATACATATCTATAGCAAAGATTTTGCGAAGCAAAGATATAACACTACCTATGCATGCAACGTAATTTAGTTATAGCCCCAACCGCTGCTAGCAGTAGTATCGAAATCACTGAAATAGATTTAGGTTCGGCTCTGTTTGCATACAACAATGTTTTCATTTCTCTATTAAATTACATGCAATATAAATTAACTTTTACTTACTAAATATATACTTATAGCATTTAAAACATAAATATCATATTTGTTTGTTATATATTAGTAATGAACACTTGGTTTTCATCATATAAATATTAATTTAAAGCATATTATTTAACATTTTAAAAGTGTATAGTTAAATACGAATTTACATTATAAACAACTCATAGTTCCTAAAAGTAACCCGCTATAGGTGGCACCAGGGTATTTTGTATACAAATTCGAATTACACGATTTCGCGTAAGTGTTATATCTTTCCTTCGCAAAATCTTTGTCTATAGCCTACACGCACGTTCGTAAGCGTGCTCATACTAGCGGTTATCAACGCATATAATACGTACTACACTCATAGAGCTAGAGAGAACTTTCTCTCTAGTTCTATGCCTACGCCCCACACCCTAGTGGTCAGCCTTTACATCCTCCTCCTCGTCATCCTCGTTCATCGTATACTAAACTATACGTTATTGGTCCTAGCCTATAGGCTATGTAATCACGACTGTTACGTCATAATACTGCTGATATAATTAGTATCCCCTAATATCGCTCTCATCCCCTAATATCGCCCTCGTCCCCCAATATCGCCATCATCCCCTATTATCGTTATTACTAATTGCCAGCTTAGAATATAACCCACATCCAATGTAGACTATAGGCTATAGCATGGAGCCTCTCTCTACAATCATTGATGGTCAACGCGATCAATTGCGGCCACCACTGTAGTTAACTACACCTCCACGATAACCGCGATTCTAGGCTTGATTAGTCGATATCGCACACCCACACATCGCACACCGCACAACGCACACCCATACAATCACACACCGCACACCCTATCATATACACACCTGCACATACTTACGACCACTGGATGACGCCTACAAGCACACCTACACTCTGTACGTCGCACGTATAGATGAATATACGAAATCACGAATTTGTGCACATATATGTATACATACGTACAATATACACCGTATATATATGTGTACATGTATACATTTATGTATATGAATATGAAAAGGAGTATAATCTATATTGTACAACGTAGGGGAAAGTATCCTAATATGGACAGTGCCCTAATACGGACACTCTTGGTATCTCAAAAATCATAATTGTATCAAATATTCAAAATTATATAAATAGTCTAAATAATTATTTTTATTTTTTAATTATTCAAAATAGTACTAATTTTTTATTACGTTTTTAAATTTATGAAAAAAAATTTCAACTTAAAACCTTCTTAAGAATATACAAATATACCGATATAAAACATAAACATAACAATATATTATTAAGCATTTTAAACATTATATACATATTTTCTATATTTGTTATCAAATATTAATTATGTTATAAGAATATTTGTATACCCTATAGGCCCTATCGTATAGGGTATCCATATTATAACAAAGGGTGTCCGACGGATACTGTCCGAATACAATTATTGGGTGATAAAATAGTAACACCATTTATTGTTAAAATGTCCGGAATAGGTTACTTTACCTTGTAGGGTTTTATATATAGCGATATAACATTATATTTTTAAATAATTATGATTTAAAGTAGTAATATTAAAATAACCCACCGGCAAAAAAGATATAGTATTAGCAAAGCCATGGCCCTGCAGGGCTTTAGTATTAGCTTTAAGATATCGTTGAATACTCCTCCGCGCTATCGGGTAGGACATACATTATAGGAACCATAAACATCTAAGGGGCGCAACCATACTATATAAGTACAAATATATAAAGTATTTGATAGGAACATAAACATTAAATAATATACAGCACTCGGTGTGTAATGTCTATGCGTAGGACGTGATGCATAGCGCTGGGTATGGTGTGACTATGATTACATGGAGTATCTAAGGTTATAGCCTTAAGTACTCCACAAAAGTAAGGAATATTTAACTACCATAGTTTGGGAAAGTAACCTAATACGGACAACTTTAACAATAAATGGTCTTAAAATTTTATGACTCATTATTTTTATTCAAAAATTACAATATATTAATATTTTATGATTATAGATATTATTGTGATTTTAAAATTGTATTTAATCTTTTAATTCCATACATAACGGGGGTGTCCGTATTCGGTACCCACGTCCGAATACGGTCTCCCTGTGTTATAATACGGACACCCTATATACCAATAGATAAACTATATATTATTGATGAATCAATCAGACAAACTACAATTAAATTATTTATAAATAATTGTATATAAACAATTTAAGTATCTAAATAATACAAATTTTAAATTTATCTTTATTGGTGGTATTAATATTATAACGAACACGATTTTTATGAATATCAGAATAGTTCATATGCTGCGCGCTGATTGGTTATATATAATATACCCTATAGGGTTCCCGTATTAATACATCTATAGTGTCCGTTTTTGAAACTTATATGACCTATAGATATATGCTTATAACTTAATGAATATTTGATAACAAATATAGAAATTTTATATATAATTTTAGAATGCTTTATTTTTTAATAATATAATGTTATATTTTATATCTATACATTTGTATATTCTTGAGAAGGTTTTAAGTATGAATTTTTTTTCATAAATTTAAAAACGTAATAATCACTTTATTGGATATATCAGCAATATTTTGTATAATAAAAAAAATAAAAAATACTTTTTAGACTATTTATATAATTATGAATATTTTATTAATTAAACATTTTTTTGTAGGATTTATGGTTTCTAAGATACCGATAGTATCCGTATTCGGGCACTGTCCGTATTCGGTTACTTTCCCCTACACCAGTATCACTATATTAATGTAAACGATGCTCACTTCTAAAGTATCGATGCAGTCTCAGTCTCAGTTACCTAAAGTCTCCTATAAATAAAAAGGATCTTTTTTTTTTCCGAATATGAAAGTCTCGGCTCGGCATCAATAGCCAAAAGTCTCGGCTCGGCATTACAAATCTCAGAATTATTTACATCAATAATAGTTACCTACTTATAAGTCTATAGATACTTTTGAAATAGTTATTTATATAATTATTGAGAATAAAGTTAATTTTTCAATAGTTCTGATAGGCTATGCCATATTAGGACATATGTTCTTATAGTTGACCATTATGATGTATTATGGGATATTAGAATTGTTGTATACGTGTGCTATAATTATAATATACACCTATAGTCTATAGATATACCAATGTGAATAATTAGTGGTATTATTGATTAAATGTGAATATGTGATTCATTGGGTGGAGGTTAGAATATACATATATATATATATATATATATATATATATATATATATATGTATATATATATATATATATATATATATATATATATATATATATATATATATGTATATATATATACGTATACGTATACGTAATAACATATAGGTTGTATTTGTTAATACTTTTAGTTTAGATATTATTATTGCATTATAAAATGATGTATCAAAGTACAAATATTAATCTGCCTATAGGTATATATGTTATATATGTTATATATAACTGTTAGTTTCACACATACTCGTGTACTAGTAAGTGCTAGTAATATTGCATAGTCAACAGTAACATGACTAAGTTGTCAAAAGTATTAACAATTTATATAGTCTGTTTCAATGTTTATAAACATACGATGCGAAGAAACATAATTATTAAAGATTCTCGTACTATAGTTCGATAGTAATATATTATTCTATATATGTTAGTATACTATAGACTCACATATAGACTGACATATAGACTCTTCTATAGACTCTTCTATAGACTCACGTATATTACTTATTTCTATATATATAATTTAGGTAATTAAATTAGTAGAATGATTAATAATAATTATTACTATAGCAAAAGTAAACCGGGTTTATTAATAAATGTTAGTTACATTACTAATACTTTCGTTATAAACGTATATATATATATATACGTACCATATATGGTAATTACGATGGTAATATTCAGTATAAAGTCTAGAGTAACGTTTAACTGATTGCTAAATAATAACATATCGAAATATAATCGAAGCGTTAATAATTGTTTGCTATTTTCATTATATTAGGACGTCACTTATTACGTCATATATATATATATATATATATATGTGTGTGTGTATGTATAATGGATACGATGTATGTAACATTACGTAATACGATACATAATATGCATTTCAACAGTAAAGTAATCAGAATATAATTTATCAAGGAAGGTGGATGTATACAATGTATACCTATATAGGTAGTATATATGATTTAATTCTAAAACATTAATATATATATATATATATATATATTAGGTTTATCGTCTTACTATATTACTTATTATTTTATTTACTACTGTTTAATAAACATTGTTTATTTATTTCCAAAATATAATACAATAAACTATCTATCTATAGATAGATATATATAGATATCTATAATATGTTAATAATAATTATACATTATCTATTTAATATATAATACGTATTTTAATACGCCAATAAGTAAAATAAAGTAAATAAGCATATATCCCATAGGACCTATAATGGTACAATATTAAGCAATAGTTGAATACATATTATCTAATTAAATCACACACACACACATATATATATATATATATATATTAAGTTATTATTCTATATATAGCATTCATTCAGGCTACTCATACTTGACAGAACCGATAACATGTGCCCACAAAATATATCGAAGTATTTGTACATGTATTTATATGTTCACAACCATACTATAATTTTTACAAATTCCGAGTTAGTGTATAACGTAAATTCATATAGGACTACTATAGTATATATATACATCAAGTCGAGCGATATTGAGCCAAGAAGAACATCGGATGCTGTTCTATTAGATGGAGATACTACTAGAAGCGTATTCAGTTATCGTGACGTCTCCTCCGTTGTTCATCGTACATGGAATATATTACCATGTGATCTAAGCAAGATGCAATCATCCTATTGTTTTTAAATTAAATTGAAAAATCATTTAAACTCTGTATAATATATTTTTATATATTGTAATATTTTTGTCTTAACTACAATTCTTTGGAATCAATTTATTTTAGTTTGTTTATTTGTTAGTTACGTTATACACCAGTGCGGGCTCTCTAAATTCGGTATTTTATAAATAAACCAATTTATTCATACATTCATTCATATATATATATATACAGTCAACTCTCGGTAGTCAGACAACGGATAAGTCGGACTTCTCGATAAGTCGGACACATTTAGTTGGTTTGGTTGGATTTGTATCTAGTTCCATGTTAAATTAATCGAATAAGTCGGATAAGTTGGATTGGATAAGTCGGACTTTTCTATAAGTCGGACACATATTATAGTCATTTTTATGATTTTTATACTGGATAAGTCGTACTTTTTATAAATTGTCAGAAATGTTTACTTTAAATAATGAATATTATAATTTTAGTAAGTAATATTATTGATTACAACATTTTATTTTGTTGATTTTTACATAATTCCATATTTCGGTAACCATTTAACTCGCGCTGCGCATTTCATGTCTTATTTGCATGATATTCTTAATCTCGGATAAGTCGGACATCTCGGTAATTCGGACACTTTTCCCGGTCCCTTGCGAGTCCGACTTATCGTGAGTTGACTGTATATATATAACATGGCCGATGCTCTATCCACATTATACACTTTTAGCCTAACTTTCATGAAAACTTCGTAAAATATGTTCCATTAGAAAAGTAAATATATAAATAATAAACAAGTGGTTATAATTAAGGCGCTTTCTTAAGGGGGTATCCCACTACCAGTATTTCCGGAAATAATGTCCGGAAATTCTTACTAGAAAGCCATTTTCTAGAAAGTTATAGTGGCATACCCCCCTTTGAAATTACTATATTTACGTCAAGTTACCGCAAAGTAAGGGGGTATCCCGCTACAACTAGCTAGAAATCGCTTTCTAATAACAATTCCGGATATAATTTCCTGAAATACTGGTAGTGGGATGTGACCCCCTAATAAGTTACCTATATATTAAATAAAAGTCGCTGTATCATACTGTAGGCTTTGGTTTGTGATACATGCGTTATGTGATCGTTATAATCATTGTTACATGTACAGCTTATACACTATACAGCTTGTACACTGTACACTGTACAGCTTGTACACTGTACAGCTTGTACACTGTACAACTTGTACACTATACAGCTTGTACACTGTACAGCTTGTACACTGTACAGCTATAATAAATTAATATACATATATGGTTTTAATAATATAATATTTAATTTTTATAGTACATTTTAAATATAAAATATAGAACTACGTAATAATAAAAAGGTAATATTTGATATAAACATTGACATTACGTTAATGAAATAGAATAATAGCGCCATCTGATCATGCTTAGGTATACACTTGTAATGTGATTGCTTTCTATATACTAATGGTATAATATAATATAATATACATACGGTTATTAGGGGCGCTGTAACAGGGGGGCGGGCGGGGGATATGCCCCCCCCACTTTAAAATCTAGGGGACCTCCTATGTATTGGTCCCCCCCTACTTTTACCACAACATTTATGTTTATTGGTTGATCACCCCTACATACAAAATCGTTCCTGCGCCTTTAACGGTTATATATATAACCGTATGAATTAGTATAAGTTCCCAGGCATATCTATTACGTGTACAAGTGTCAGGGAAATAGTGGTTAAGAGAAATATGAGATCATTAGAGTGAATAATATACTAACTGTAGGAATCCTAATAGATTATATATATAAATGTATATTTATATAATATGTATACATACATAAATACATATATACGCACATGTAATATATTCGCATGCATTATATATGCGTATGTGTTTTGACTAAACTCGACAAGAATTTCATTATTGTAAAACGCGAGAGAATAAGATGTTTTAAGATTTGTTAATAAATTGAATAAACCTAGAATATCACACACGCATACACACTCACACATACAGATGCGTGTGCGTGTGTGCGCGCTTATGCAACACGCGCGTACTCATATGCGTATACGCATGTCCATATATGGAGTTATTCTGTTATATAACAGTTATTCGAATAGGATTCAGGGCGGCGAATACAAACGCACGGTTTCGTTACATTTATATTTATCTTTTTTGCATCACTTTCTATTTGTATTACATGTTTAGTAAGTTAATTTACCGCTACTTCACTTTTATTTACATACTTATATAGGCAATAGTATGTATATATATATATATATAGTATACTATAGTTCGGTCTATACGACGTAGCCTGGGGATAATACTATTGTTATGTAACGCGCGATGCAGACGTTATATAATACACATGCTAGAGGTGTTAAGTGTAAGGTGACCGAGGAACTCTAACGTGTCTAACGACGTCTAACAGTGTCGTATATTTAGTATTTCATATATGAAATTAATATATGAAATTAATATATGAAATTAATATATGAAATTAATATATGAAATTAATTATAATTAAATTGGGACATTATAACAATATGACATTTATTATCATCTTTATAAAGACGACCTATTCTATAGAATCCCAACAGAACGCACTCCCATTATTATGATTTGCTATAGAACATTATAGTATTCAATTAATTATAATTAATATAAAATTTATATATATATATAAATAAATATATATATATATATATTATAAACTGTACATAAATATATATATATATATATATATATATATATATATATATTTATATATATATTTATATATGTTTATACATTATATATATATATATACATACATATATGTAAGCACGCAGAAAGCTGGAAGCTGATCAATAAAATAACTGGACGGAAAAATTCAAAAAGAGGTAAAATCAAAGCTAATAGCAAAGAAGAACGCGTAACTAAATGGTATGAACATTTCAAGCAATTACTGGGAAACAACAATGAAGAATACGAAACAAGTAACACAGGAATCAAGACCATCAGTATAAATAATTCTAACATAAAAACTGGACCTTTCACGCCTGAAGAATACAGCAATGTTAAAGAACGACAAACGGATGGTAAAGCCGCAGGACCCGACGAAATTGCTCCTGAAATCCTAAAATACTGCAACTTCGACGACATAATCCTTGAATTTTCAAACAAAATGCTGATACATCATGAAATTCCAAATCAATGGCCAAATTGTAACATCGTTCTTTTTCCAAAATCAGGTAATCTCGAATACGTAGGAAACTACAGAGGAATTGCTCTTTCTGCAATAGCTGCAAAAATGACGAACAAGATGATATTAAATCGAATTCAACCTCATATAGATCCGATACTACGTCCGAATCAGAACGGATTTAGAACTGGAAGATCCACGACGTCGCATATTTGAGCACTCAGACGTTTAATCGAATGAGTGAAAAGCCACAATATCAAGGCTATTATCATTTTCGTTGACTTCAAGAAAGCATTCGACAGCATAAACAGAGTTACAATGCTACATATTCTGGAAGCCTATGGTATACCCGAAGTAATAATACAAACGATCGCCCTAACCTATAAAGATACACACGCAAAAGTAATAACACCCGACGGAGAAACTAAAAACTTTGAAATAACTAAAGGTGTCCTACAAGGTGATACTCTGGCACCATTTCTATTTGTGATAACACTGGATTACGCTATGCGACAAGCCATTGGAGGACACTAAGAGGAATTCGGATTCGAAATCACAAAGAAACAAAGTAGACGTCATTCAGCAACAATATTAACGGATCTCAGTTACGCAGATGACATAGCTCTAGTATCCCAAGAAGTCGAACAAGCTCAACTCATACTAACAAATATTGAAATAGAAGTCGCTAAAATCGGTCTCCATATAAATGCAAAGAAAACTGAAATAATGGCCTTTAACTACAACACACCAGTCAACATTGAACTAGAAAACTGCACTGCAATAGTAAACGTCGTTAACAATTTCAAATACCTGGGTGCGTGGATGTTGAGCTCACAGAAGGACTTCGAAATTCGTAAAGCACTTTCGTGGTCAGAAATCCACAAAATGAAGTCAATCTGGAAATCCAAAATGAACATAAATCTGAAAATAAGAACCTTCAAAGCGACAATCGAGACAATATTACTATATGGAAGCGAGTGCTGGACAATAGATGCTAGTCTACGTAAGAAAATCGACGGATGCTATACCAGATTGTTAAGATTGGCGACCGATACTTCATGGAAAGAAAAGATAACTAACGTTCAACTCTATAGAGGACTGCCAAAGATTACTGATGTCATTAAAGAAAGAAGACTGCGACTAGCAGGTCATTGTATAAGCCACAATGACGAAATAGCGCACAATCTAATATTATGGACGCCAAAGACCGGTAAACGAAACAGAGGACGACAACCCAAAACATTTGTAGATATACTAAAGAACGACTGTGACTGCGAAGATGAAGACGAAATACGTTCATTTATGATGGATCTTGCTGGATGGAAGAAAATGTCAAGATCTGGTCGAGCGAGAGCTCGACTAAAGTAAGTAAGTATGTATATATATATACATTTTATATCAATTATAATTAATTGAATTTGATTATATATGTACATACGCGAATACACATATATACATATATGTACAATGTACATTGTACATATACATATATGTATATCATTATTTATTTATAAATCTTATATTCAATATATAATTTAAATTTTATATATTTATAGAATATATAATATATTATTTGATATATCTATGTAAACTAATCGATACTCAAATAAAAGTGAGATGAAAAATGCCAAATATAACTGGATAAATCAAAAGTGTTCTGATATTGGTGAATGAATATATGTACATTTATATATATATACATAAAAACAATATAATGAAAGCTTATCAAATAGTAAATGATTTAACCATATAAAGGTGAACATAGCTGCAGCTATACATAATGTATCACAGGCAACACAGACACAACTTACAACGATGGACACACTAGTACTCAGCACTGTACACACACAACCCTTACAGAGTTGCCACACCCTAACAATACAAGGATCATAGACCAGGAAATTATTTAGGAAAGTGAAGTCAGAGATACTATTCAAACACTAAATATTGATAAATCTCCAGGATATGATAATCTACCAGCGGAATTACAGAAATCAGGAGGTGACTATCTAATTAGGTTATTTACAAAATTATATAGTACAATATGGGAATCTAGCCATCAGAGTGGACTATATCGTTAATTATTAATTTACACAATAAAGGAAGTCATCAAAAATATGAAAACTATGCAACAATAAGTCTTATTTCACAC